>JAMPIV010006657.1:0-28765 GCA_024509875.1 Oreohelix idahoensis
ACACACATTCCCATGTAGAGGGGTGAAATTGGTGGAGGAAACACAGAAAATAGTTGACATCCAAAGATGGGACGATACTAGACTCCTTACAGCCTGTTAGAGGAATAGTCAAGCTCATTAACAGAAACTATGAAAGAGAGTTGTACAATGTGTGATATCTGACGACATGAGGCAGAGAAATACGTAATGGTATCAGAAAGACAGAGGTTTCAGGTGGTAAGGCAATAGGCGATAGGCTACGCCAGTTGCCACGCAAATGATGATGTTTACCAAAACCTTTCCTTTAACTCCTTCCAGAAAATTACAAAATGCTTTAATTATGTCCCGTTTTTTATGCCGTAAATTGTCTTTCTTATTTTTCTGTACTTTCCTTACTGCATGGGCAGAATTCACTTAAATTAATGGTCGGATAATGACAGCGGAACGTGCAGATTGTATCTTGTTTATTTCTTGAGTAACTTTGTTTTGGTTTATGTTTTCATCTCTTTTGGTTTTTTTAGTATGGGGAACTTGAGCTTTCTCTACATTTCATTTCGTTGCCTCCACTTGTCTATTGATAGTTATTATATTTGTTGAAATGTATTATTTTTATGTTCAATGTTCATGTCAAGGTAAATGTCGTCAATAGAGGTGATGCCGTTAGAGACTTCCTATTACCAGGCCAGTATTGGTGCTGGGGTGATTAGTTTCATTGCTGCTGCCTTTTCCTTTAACTATCTCAAGGCAAAGTCAGCTACCCATTGTCCTTATACATAAAACCTGTGTTGTTAGTTAGTTTCCAGGCGGTTCTAAGGAGCCCAACAAAGTTATGCAGTACGCTTACTCAGTTATATGGAGTTATTGCATGTGGAAGGTAACATCAACTGGTAAAACAAATGACAGGAAACCTCAACTGGTATAAAACAAATGCAGGTAACCTCAATGGTAAACAAATGACAGGAAATTTCAACTGGTTAAAACAAATGACAGGAACCCTCAAATGGTAAAACAAATGACAGAGGAAACCTCAACTGGTTTAAAACAACTGAAGGAAACTCAACTGGTATACAATTCGACAGGAAACCTTCACTGGTAAAACAAATGACAGGAAACTCAAACTGTAAAACAATGACCAGGAAACATAAACTGGTAAAACGAATGACAGGAAACCTCAATGGTAAAAACAAATGACAGGAACATTCAACTGGGTAAAAACAAATGACAGGAAACCTCAACGGTAAAACAAATGACCAGGAAACTTCATACTGGTTTTTTAAAACATGATGACAGGAACCACTACTGTTAGAGCACATGGATTCTTTGGTAGTACCGATTCTTGCAAGGACAAACCAGTATGGCAGGGTTTGTATCCTTCGTCAACAGGGAACAAAAAAGTTGAAATGATGTACAAAATACGAGTAATGTCCAGATTTGTTTATGCACTGGTCTGAGTATTTATATAAAGCTGGGGTACAGCTGTTTATAATTTATATGAAGGAAGTCATGCAAAACCGTGGGGGTATTCTTTTATTTTTTGCTGAATACTAACATTATTATTATGTATTTTATATTATATTATTATATTTTTTCTCTAGCCTTTTGTCTTACGCTTCTGCCGAAAACTTTACTTTACGTGTAAGGTTTTAATATATCTTTCACTCTTTATATATTTACCTCAAAAACGTGTTTCAAACATTGTTTCTTTACGACGATAAACGTGTTTCAAACATGTGTTCTTTAACCGATTAAAATTAAACGTGTTTTCAAAACATGTTGTCATTTACGATAAACGTGTTTCAATAACATGTGTCTTTACCGATAAACGTGTTTCAAACATGTGATTCTTTACCGATTAACCACGTGTTTTTCAAACATGTGTCTTTACGATTATAAACGTGTTTCAAACATGTTGTCTTTACCGAATATAAACGTGTTTCATACATGGGGTCTCTTTCACGATAAAAAGAAGTTTCAAACTGTGTTCTATTTACCGATATAAAGACACGTGTTTCAAACATGTGGCGGTCAGCTGTGGGCCTTACGTAATGGGACACAGTACACAATTAAACTCACACATGGGGTAAATGTGTGGGCACAATATAAATAATGGTATGTACTTTAGTAAAGACAACAAATGGTAGTTCACGAAAATTAAGGATGGTTACTATACTTAACCGCTAATACACCCGACCACATTGTCTGTTATAATTGTTTATGCACCTAATATAACCAAGGGGATTTGTGTCTAGGTCGAATTGGACGTGCCTCGCCAAAACGAGGCAAAATTCCTATTTAAATAAAGAATGTTTACTATTCCCTGAAAACTGTTTATGTTTAAGATATTCACCCACAAAAGTACAGGTGTCTCTGTGTATGTACAGGTATGACTGGCGGTCAAACAGAACGAACGAACGAACTTTATTTTTCAAAGGGTTGAGAATTGGGTACGCAGGCCCGTCTGACATTCTGCCCTTCCTTTCTCTCGTCTTTTATACTGATTTAATTTATTCTCACATACATTTTACCCATCAATGTAAAAGAATTCAACGTTGTAAAGGTAAAATAATAGCATAATCACATTCACAGTTGTCTAGATTTTAGATAGGTATTTAAGATAAATAGGTCCCGTCTGAATAGAACTGGAAAAGATGGTACCTCAGTGAGAGATAAAGTAAAGAAATAGATTTCACGAGTGAAATGGTGGAAAGGTAGAGTCTGTCCCTGGATTTAGAAAATACTCTAGTCCAGCCTATCGTACGACTGAAATTTGTTTATCAGATAGTTTCCTTCCTGTATATATTAATATATATATATATATATATATATATATATATATATATATATATATATATATATATATATATATATATATATATATCAACCACTCACTTACACACACACACAGATAAGTGACGACAATTAGACGCACAACACACAGGTAATTAAGTTTTATGTTCAGTTTATTTATCATAAAGAACCGTACAACATTTAATATCAAGATAGAAAAATACGAAATCATATGCTACGGAAATAAATAAAAAAAAGAAATAGACCCGTAAGTGTAATTCCCTCTGTTGAGACAGGATCCCGTTAGAAGAAGGTATTAACCCCCAAAAGGTCAAAAGATTAGCACTATGGTATAGAATTTGACTATACTGTAAAGAACAAAGTTCTAATGAATCTATTCTGAAAATATAATAATAGTACAAGCAAACTAAAAGAAAAAAAGCAAACAAAGTGAGTACAAAGCTTATACGTTAAAAAGAATTACTCATTCCTTCTTTCTCTCTCTCCAGACAAACCCGTGGCCACGTTCATTCGTTCTTACCTAATTGTTGATTAGCAGCGTCTGGAACAATCTTTAGGATACACACAGCAAATCCAGTGTTATTTTTGGCAAAGTAAACCCCGCTCCTCAAAGACTGGTTAAATCCTTTTATTCGGGGAACGTTTACTTCGTTACTGTTATTAGGATTTCTGTTTATGTCACATTAATTAGTCCAGGTAAGAAAATTAACAGTGCTCACAGTGTCAGTAGCTTTGGATTCCAATACATAAAGGAATGTCAGGTATGTAACTTCTCTCAGTATAAAATTCCTTGTCACACCACAAATGGTCGATAGTCGGGAAATGTTAATGTTTGATTATTTTGCCACAATGGGCTGAATGTATATGAAATTGGAAAAAAAGAAATCTGGATAGCTATAGGTCCAGTTACAATTTATTCTTAATTCTTTTTGTTGGTACTCTGTCTCTTTCTAGGTGTAAATAAGAGGCCAAACAGGTCAACCTTGAAGACCCGATATTTATATAAGAATGTTCTTTTTGTACTGTTGGACTTAGATCCGTTATTCTCAGATTCAGGTTTAGGCGTAGGCTTAGACCGCTGGTAGTTTTAGGTTTGTGACCCGTACTATATTTTAGGAAGAAAAATACAAACATTTAATCACAATATCAATATCTATCCTAACCCGCGCAACGTTATAATTTATTATCCATTCGGTTATAAGATTTTGATTAGAAACACACATGAGAAGCTTATCTATCGGTCTTATTATCCCGTGAAATAAATTCTAGTCATTTACAAAATTGACACATGATGGATAGAAGATAAATATATATTTCGTCGGTATACCTTGCCTAGTGCATTTACTCGTCAATGAAAATATCTCTTACTGGTTACTACCAATTAATTAAATTTATGTTACAGCTGGACAATATTAGCTATATATATTTAATCTGCTAGCCAATTTTACACAGTAAATCCTCGTGAAATATAATGACGAACTTAACAATTAAATCACTCAAAAATACTAGTAAATATAATTACCGCAACACAGAAATATGACTATCTCCAATCTGAAAACTAAGAAATTCCACTGGTATAATGGATCTAGAATTCGAAGCTAGACGTCTGGAATTTCTGTGGGTACTACATAAACTAAGTTTGAAGGATGCGGTATATATATTAAATGGTCCGAAAATCGCTATCACTTGCTAGATTTCATGTCTTCGCTTAGATTTTGGGGATTTCTTCGGTCGAATGCTGAATCAAAGCTTATTTTTTCACTTATGCCGACCGTAGAATCGTCACTAGAGAACGGATGAGCTTTGATCTGGCATCTCTCGCTGTAGCTAATTACGTTAAAGAACGAACGGATGTGGGGGGGGGGGGGGTAACTGTTGATTATCTCCCCTTTCCCCAGATTAATTCCTCCTGACCAAAGTAATTACCGGAAAAAGTACGTCTTAACTTATCGCCCTTGATTTAAAAATTAGACGACACATTCTCTGATCTCTCAATATTTCAGCGATTGTCCAATCGTTCGCGTTATAAATACAGTTAACGGCTCAGGACTAACTAATAGGTCTGTTGGTAAACATTACTAGTGCCTGATAGACAGAGAACAGAAAATAGGCGTGGCTACAATTTGAGTTCGACAGATATCGAAGCGCATGCCTTCTGCGTTAAAGAAACGTGGATATTAAAAAGCAAAGAGAGGTGGGAAACAGGTGGAAGCAAAAACGTGTTGATACATGTAAATATATTTACATACTCTGTGTCACAACAGTATCTAATTATAAAAAAGGAAATAAAATATGATGAAAAGTACAAACTAAGTATTACCATGAAATAAAATATGTTGAAAAGTACAATCTAAGTATCACCATGAAATAAAATATATTGAAAAGTACAAACATCATCATTAACCCTACATTCGATATTATATCATTTGAGAGACACATAGACAGACAGATAGACAACTGACGGAAGGTCGGATAGATAGATAGATAGATAGATAGATAGATAGATAGATAGATAGATAGATAGATAGATAGATAGATAGATAGATAGATAGATAGATAGATAGATAGATAGATAGATGGACGGACGGACGGACGGACGGACGGACGGACGGACGGACAGACAGACAGACAGACAGACAGACAGACAGACAGAGAGATAGATAGATAGATAGATAGATAGATAGATAGATAGATAGATAGATAGATAGATAGATAGATAGATAGATAGATAGATAGATAGATAGATAGATAGATAGATAGATAGATAGATAGATAGATAGATAGATAGATAGATAGATAGATAGATAGATAGATAGATAGATAGATAGATAGATAGATAGATAGATAGATAGATATGCAATAGAAATTGGATGTAAAAATTCCAACGGAGGACAGGAGAACATATTATTATAAAAATAAATAAAAGCAATATTTAAAAAAAAAATAGCTTTTAAGAAAAATGGCATCTACAGCACACAAAGTGAGGTATAACAGAAAAATGTTCTCCTTAAAGAAGAAAACATCAAGTGATAATTTCGACAACAGGTCACTGCAGACTCATATACCATAGTTCCACACAAACAACAACAACAACAACAATTGAAGAAATTGTATGATGATGACAGGAGCCAGCAAGACGACAACTTCATTAAGGAGATAGTTGTTGAACGATGAAAAAAAAACAACAAACAAACTTAGAAACTCCACCTACAATAACACGAGGACACAAGAAATTCATGAAGACCAGAGCTTGAAGATCTACAATGCCATGATAAGGTGTCTTGGAAATCAGCAAGCATATGAATGACAGGAATGTCCGTAAGACAAAAGTCAATGTAGGAAGTAGGTCAACAGTCGGTGCCAGAAACCATTACACGTGAGGCTGGAGGCTAAATGAATTTATTGCTACCAAATCGTCAGCGTTAAGTGGTGTCGTTGTAGCTCACGTATGTAGACTTACCGCCGCCACAATTACTTACTGTATGCGTACAAGTAACCGTATTTTGTCAGTTTCTAGCCAAGCCATCTCCTGTTAGTTCCGTAGACCCGAGGTTTATGACAATCTCTTTTATTACTACAGATAAATTGCTTGCATGAATTATTTTGAATAGTTTTCGTAATTTTGTCTTTAGCCTTATTTTTTAATAATATATATTTACTTTGTCTCCCTCTGTTGTTCTACTCTTATGCACTATTTTGTCTCCCTTCCATCTGTAACCAATTGTTGTACACTTACATGTCTCCATTCCATCTGTAACCAAATGTTGAAAACTTACATGTCACCCTTACATCTGTAACCAAATGTTGAAAACTTACATGTCTCCCTTCCATCTGTAACCAAATGTTGAAATCGTACATGTTTTTCTTCCATCTGTAATCAAATGTTGAACATTTACATGTATGTATTCCATCTGTAACCAAATGTTGAAAACTTACATGTCTCCTTTCCATCGGTAATCAAATGTTGAACACTGTGACGGTATTGCCTCCCCTGCTTTGCAGTAGTAGTCGAACAGTGGCCAAAACTCAAGAGAATCTACTTTGGGCTTCAAAGGTATCTATCTACCTTCGCACAAGATTACTCTTGGCAGAGATGTAGATAGAAGGGTGACGACACTTCTATTACAAAGGGAGTCTTCACAAGATATTCAGAATAAGCGAGAACAATACTGCTTTGGCTAAGTATGTTAACTTTGTAATTCTGCCGACGCTTTTTTGAAGGATTTAAGCACTTATTACTTTCAGCTCGTTTAAGCCCCCATCCCTGATTTACTCAGTGGAATTCTATTATTTTAGTATAGCTCTGTTTAGAGTGTGTGTAGTAATTTGACTGAGACAAACATGTAGTAACTTTAAAATGATTAAATCGAAGTTAAATTTGTAACATTACAAATAACAAAATTTAATAATCACTTTAGGTTTTAACAGTTGGAAAATAATTTGAATAGTCATGAATCAAGAAAAGTTATCACCACAGTCTTTAGGGAATGTGAGATGTTACAAGAAGTTCAAGTGGCAGCATAGATTTGAACTTAGCTGCCAATGAAGGTTCTGTTCCTTCTTATGGGTTGGTTATTTTCACTCTGCTCACGCTCGTCTCTGATCAAGGTCGTCGGTGGTATAAACATTTATAACTTATAAGGAAGGGAAACCCGAGGCCTGTAAACGGCTTAGTTGAAAGGAAACGAGCAAGTGAAAGGCAGCGCTCTAGGTGGCAAGATAACATTAAAAGGTAGTCAGGAAAGAGCTGCATTATCCATTCAATAGTGTTTGCGATTTCTCAGAAAGTACAAATTCTGACTCTGATCAAGCACCGTAGTTTTAAAATGCATACCTAAACCAGTCTCACCTTCTCATATTGGTTCGCCTTGTATACATGGCTGTGACTTAAAAGGAAGCTGGTACTCATTATAAATGTACATCCATGCCTGTGTTCTTATATTCACGGAGAACGAGCTGAAACGAAACCTTACAAAGTGGTGTTGTCGTCGGTGGTAGCTCGTTTCCCAGAAATGTCAAGGAGAGTCTACCACGTGGGTCCTTCACCTCAAAGCTGAGGCCACGGTTCCCTTCTTGTTCCAGAAATGGTACTTTCTGCTGGTACCACCAATAACTATGGTAAAAGAATAGAACCAAACGCTCTTCTGAGTATGGCGTTTTCCACCCCATAGTTATGGGTTTCTATCTTCCCATACCACCATCCCAATTACTCAGAATTTACCCTCGATGAGAATTAAATTTAATCCCTGGGGATAAAACTTTCTTTACATTTAAATAGAATAGCTTTCATAGTTACTTTATATTTAAATGAAAAGATTAATCATACAGATAGAGTCTGTTTACATATACATCTCCACTGATTAAAAAGTGTTCACAATATAAATTGAATATGTTTTCATTTATGTTTTACACTGATTGAAAAGTTTGAAACTTCCATTATTTTAAAATGAATATTTTCACATAAACATTTACACTGGTTTAAAGCTTGAAAACATACATTAATTTTAAAGTGACTAAGTTTATAGGGACATTTACACGGCTTTGAAAATGTAATTATTATACTTAGAATGTACATCATTTCTTTCATCTTTCCCTCCCTGCTCCATAGGAACCTGGGACTACTTTATGCTTTTAATTATCTTTACGAAACTATCAATAAAGCAATCACCAGCCCGTGCAGTGGTGGTTCATGAATCACCATTCTATACGCTGAGGTTGCCAGCATCAAATGACTTTGACATCCACAAGTGAGTTTCACTGGAAGGGCAGAATGTTAGACGGGCCTGCGCGCCCAATTCTTTACCCTTCGAAAATAAAGTTCGTTCGTTCGTTCGTTCACGTATTAAAATTCACATGGTAATATATACACACACACATATATATATATATATGTTAGTTCACATGTTAGTAATAAAATATGAAATGTAAATCACAACTTACACCAATCATGACTCACAGACTTTTTGCTCAGATGAATAAAAGAGACTTGAATCGGCTTCTTACACGCATCTGGGGTGTCGTTAATTTAATAAGTCCCCTCTCTTGACTTCGTGTGTGGTCCTTCGGTTTCCCCAGTCCCGGTTTCCTTATTTTAAATGTTAGAGATTTCCTGGGCTATATATTATAAATACTCCAATAAAAGGTGTCCGGTATATTAAGTGGCCGATGTACATGTTAATCTGCTGTGCCTATAGCCAACAAATCTGGGCAGCGCTAAGAAAATGCGATTATTATCACCTACAGGGAGTGTCGAATGCTTTGATAAAATTATATCTGCTATTTAGCAGAAAAATAACGAAGAAAGAAAGAAAGATAAGTGCGACAATTGAGAGCAAATAATAAAAATCAATACCACAAATTTACCGATACAGCCGGAGTGAAACAAAGATCGATAGGGGCCGCCCCGTTTTGTCACAAAAACTTAGATGTATCGCTTCGCATCTGTAACCAAATGTTGAAAACTTACATGTTTCCTTTCCATCTGTAACCAAATGTTGAACACTTACTTGTCTTTTTGTTAGCCCTTTGTCCTACCAGGACGTACCACGTGTCCTATGTCCTACCAGGACTTACCACGTATCTTTGTTCACCTCACCGATCCCTGTCAATGCACGGCTTATTGTGCAATTATATTTATTTTTCCCTTATCAAGTGTACCACTGGAACTATTGTGTTGCTCATTTGCACATAACTGGTTTACATTTCTTCATTTTTCTCTCCTTTTCCGCCTCTTCTGGAGCTCGGATCACTACTGAAGACGGCTCCAACGAGGAAGTCTTCGTTCTAGCACATGCTCTTGGGGCGATGTTTCTGTATCCGCTCTTTGAACAAGATAAAGTTGCCAGTCGTATGCACAACCTTATATTCACGCTTCTTAAACACGCGCTTCAAGGAGTAACACTGCTGTTCTTAATTTGGCTCCACCTCGGGATCTACACGGGGTAGGTAAATTGCTACGTTTCTTTTATTTCCTTTTAAGGAAGAGAAAGAAAAAAACAACTTTGAAATGTAAATCAAGAAAAATAAATGGAAGGCTTATTATGAAAGTTGTAATGTTATTAAGGTCTTTCGCAAAACATAATTCGCTTAAGTTAAAAGGAAGCTGGTACTCATTATAAATGTACATCCATGCCTGTGTTCTTATATTCATGGAGAACGAGCTGAAACGAAACCTTACAACGTGTAACTATAGCATTCAGAAAACGAGGTGAACAAATATATAACAGTTAGCAACCATTGCATTCAGACAACTGGTGAATAAGTATATCACTATTAGCAACCATAGTATTCGATCTGAGGTGAAGAGATTTATCGCTATCAGCAACAACAGTATTTGGAAACCTAGGTGAAAACATTCATCACTATTAGGGACTACATCGTTCGGAGAACGTGGTGAAAAGTTACATCACTATTAGCAACTACTTCCTGTTCTTGTTTTTTTTCCTACCACTATTGACGTCAAGCGTAGTGGGGAGCTGAAGTTTGTGTTCGTTAGCCACGTCTGTCGCCTTCACTGCTGTTAGCTCATGTCAATTCAAGCAGAGAGTACACAATCATCTATCATTATCGATTTATGACGTTGAGCACATTCTTCACGGCTCGAGGAAATAAAAAAAAGAATTACGCAGATTAAAATATAAATGATTAAAGTCACAGCCATGTATACAAGTCGAACCAATATGAGAAGGTGAGACTGGTTTAGGATGCATTTTAAACCTACGGTGCTTGATCAGAGTCAGAATTTGTACTTTCTGAGAAATCGCAAACATATTGAATGGATAATGCAGCTCTTTTCTGACTACCTTTTAATGTTATCTTGCCACCTAGAGCGCTGCCTTTCACTTGCTCGTTTCCTTTCAACTAAACCTTCCATTAGAGTTTTCAGCAAGGTGTTACCAACATGGAGCCGCGCTGGTGTAATGGTTACCACATTGCGCTGGCGATCATGTGTTCAAAGCTCAAGCCCGGGCGTGGGCATTTGAAAGAGTGTCATCGACCGGGATTTTGACTGAATAACCTGAACGGCTCCTGAGATAAACCCTCTGTGGATGGGAAGAAGCTCCTGACCCGGTTGGAAGGAAAGTCCACAGGCTCCCCAGCCTCGCAATGACATGTCATTGGGCCGAAGGGCTGACAGCCCAAGGGCCGCTGGTTAAGAAAATAAATATGACCAGCATGTGTTATTTAGACTTCTCAGCAATTTAATATATGAAATGTTGAATGCTAGACCCGTAACAAGCGTCAGAATGGAGCCCGATAAGTCACCATTTAGGGTCTACAACAGTAGAACAAGTGTTGATATGGTGGCATAATTATTACAGACACACCTGAGACGTCCGAAATGCGGTAATAAACTTCCGGAAAGGCTTGTTATAAGCAAGATAAATGTAAGAAGGTGTAGTGGTAATCATTACCGAGAATTGACGGAAATACCAATTCCATATACGGAATTTGTTCTTTAAGTCCCTCTAAAGTTTGTGGTACGAGTTTACGAGGCAATTTGAGGTACGATTCTACGATACCAGCTGCACTAGTGTTCTGTGGTTAAAAGCTAACGATTGACACTTGAAACCTACATTCAACAGGTTGTGAAGATTCCTGCCTTGACCAGGATACATGCCTTAGCCACAGAGAGGAATTGACGGAAACGCAGCATCAACACACAGCAGTTCTGAAGCTAAGTGGCCTTTTTAGCAGGCCAATATAGCAGAACTTATTTATCTATATTCCACAACTAAGCTTCCTTGACAAAGGAGGGGGAACAGATGGTGACGTCATGCTCAAAGTTAAACAAAACCAGATCCGCTTTTAATGCCCTTCTACTAATATGGAACTCCTCAGCTTTATCCAGAGAGAACAAAATCAGAAACTTTAACTCAAATGTAAAGTCAGTCTTCCTGTATGGCTCAGAGACATGACGTGTCTCAAAAAGTATCACCTCCAAGCTACAGACATTTGTAAATAGATGTCTCCAACAGATCCTCAGTATAAGATGGCCAGATGTAATAACACAAATAGAGCTAGGGAAAAGATGCAGGCAGCAGCCAATACAAACAGAAATTAAGGTAAGAAAGTGGGGATGGATAGGACATACACTCAGAAGAGAAAAAATCAAGCACAGCCAGAATTGCCCTTGACTGGAACCAACAGGGGAAAAGAAGAGTGGGGAGGCCAAAGAGAACTTGGAGAAGAACTGTTGAAGAGGAGGCTAGGGAAATTGGACAGCCTATAATAGAAATCGATGGAGAACAACTGTTTCTGCCCTATGTTCCACAGGGAACGAAAAGGAATGATAACCAAGCTTCCTAAAGCCGACAAAAGTTTCAATGACGAAACCTATTTTTTTAATAATCACCATTTCATATTTATTTACATTTGTTCCAAAGTAATTGATCATTAAATTTGTTTTATTTTGTTTTTAACAAATTCATAGTTGATTAATTTTTACAGAGAGAAGTGCACACGGATGAATCAGCATCTTTAATATATCTATATTTATATGTATAGAACCAAATAGTAAGGAGAATTTTACTGTTAATTCAGTTGGGGGCTTGTAGGAGCTAAATTATATTATTTAATACCTCTTCACAGGGGCAGATAAAAGTTAACATTGCTAAGACACATTCAGCATTGTTCTTGACTTCTTTTGTAACTCTGCCAAGAGTAATCTTATGCAAAGGTAGACACCTTTGAAACCGACATTAGATGCTCTAGGTTTTGGTCATTGTTGGACCATCACTGCAGAAAAGGGGGGCAACCAGTGACACAGAGCAAGGGAAGGCTAAGATTCAGATGGATATTTAACACCTTAGACGAGTGTTTCTCAACCAGTGTTCCGCGGAACCCTAAGATTCCGCAATTGATCATCAGGGGGTCCACGAGAAATCTTTGAATTTTAAAAAATAAAAAATTTGAAATACCGCGAAAAATTCCAATTATCCTTCTTATTTAGGGCAATTTTAAGCTCTATGTGTCGTTTCACATTATGTCGATTATCTATCATAAACATTTAATAATTTAAATGTTTTAATGATAAGTGAAGATCTTCATCTTTATTTAAATTTACAAAGACAAATTTCCGTAACATTACTATTAATAACGAAGTGATAAATAAACATAGATGTGATAAAGTCAGTTTGAACCTCCCTCCTCAAATCAGGTATAAGATATTATTCTATAGATTCTGCTACTGTGGTCTTTTTTAAATTGGACAATAATTGAATAGGGCAACGCCACCATTTTTTTGTCAGCGATCCGCGCTGGTTTTGAAAGTATTGAAGATTTGCTAATAATACCCCCTTTCCTACAGTACAAGCTTTTTGGGTAGCTCCGCCCTAATTTTTAAAAGTAACGTTAGAATGACTTGGCAAGCGGCCAAGGCATCGTTTAGTTCAAAAGAGTGAAGGAGTATCAGAGTGAAGGAGTATAGGAGTGAAAGAGTAAAAGGAAAAAAGCTACTGTCCAAAATCTATAAATAACTACGCCACTTGTATTGTATCTAAGTCCCCAGCAACGGAGTATTTGAAACAATTCTTAACCCGCCCGCACCCTCTCACTTTTTTCTGCTGACGGAAGCTTGCCAGACGCCTATCGCGTGCTTAGAGAAAGGAAAACGGTGGTGGATTGTAAAAAGAAAAAATCGCGTCTAATTGGAAATTTGGACTCAACTACATTGTGCAAGAGGCAAAAGTGAAACTAAGAATATTTATTTCTTCATAAAAACGAAAGAGAGTAAATAAAAGAGATATTTTGACAATAGAGTACTGTTGATTAATATAATAACTTATCGGGACTTAGAACCTTTCTTTCCCTGATATGTTAGCACAGTGAAAAGAGCCCATGATAATAAAAAGGGAAAAGTACAAAAGTGTAAACGATGATAAAGAAGAAATTAAAACTTAGCTAGAATGATAGATGCAAACAAGCAGTTTAATAATTAGTTTTAATAATTAAAATCACTCCATAAATAACCCATATATTGTAGAATTGAGACAGACTAGCAGACACACGGATAACCCACAATGGTTCAGTTTTAAAAATTGTCCGCTGCAGTCAAATACTTTTGACTCGATTTGATTGGGTACACCAATAGTTAGAAAAGGGGAGGTGGAAACTGGAAGTTTGTTAGCCACGCGAACAGTATTTTTAAATAGTAATAGAGGGATCAGACAAGCAAACGTATTGATAACCCAAAAGGTGGGGTTTTTCAAAAAAGAGAGTTAATTTCGGATGCGCAGTTTCCATTGGCCAAAGAGATTGATAATAGTGATAGGGTACAAGCCTAGAACGCCATTTGAAGAATAATTTTACAACAAGTAAAAGTTTGACCACAGAAGTGTAGAATTGAAGTCAGTTTCTGCAGTCTGTACCAGACGGCGATCTTTATTTGGACAAAAGATTGCTAGTCAATCTATTCCTTGTGTGTGAAATATTTCATTGATTTTGCAGTAAGAAATGATTTATTAATATTAATATTAGGAAAAGGCGATCCAAGATACGGCGCCTAACAAAAATCTTATGTTGTACGACTTAGCCATTTTGGAAACTTATGACACCTATGGAGCAAAGGTATGCCTAAGGCAGATTTGGGAAGCAGTCAAAAGAAAAATTGTATTTGATTATTGCTATAACATTGAAGTAAATTGTAGGACCAGAAAGCTACTGGCAGTCTTTTGCAGATCACAGTGTTCCAAAAACTTTTGGACACTACATATGAGGTCATTCTAAAAAGAAAATAAATTAATAGTCAGAGAGCTACAAAAAGATGATTGTATCCCTAACTGAAGAGATGAACGATAACAAAGATTAAGTGACAGAGGCGTTGAAGATATGTGGGGAAGAGCAGGTACCCACTGAGGATGATGAAATCACAAAAAGTTAGAGACTGAAGCTATGGATTAGCAATGGAAGCTGATCACTAGAAATGTTTAAAGATGATATTTTGTTAAATGTGGAGATAATATTTATTAAGTATATATTTAGGAAGGTGTAGCGAAATCTGTGAAATAACTCGCTAAATTCAGTAAGATTTTACTCCTATGAAAAAAAATAAACCCGCCCGTGTGTGGTTGCCTATCGTCGTCTGTACGCTAGTTAGTAGAGCGCTGAATTTTGTGCAGTGGTAATGCTTAGAAAATGATCTCGCCGTCAAATCTTACACGCTTTCCTAGTTCGTCCATGAGAATTAAAAATTAACATTTTGCAGGGTCAAGGAGTGTTTGTTCCAAGACCGAGAGAGAGAAGAAGGGAGGTGGATGAAGGAGAGTGACAGAAGAAAATGCTACCATTGTCACTCGTTTGGGTTTTGAAACGCCAAATTGTAATGAGCGCGCGACAGTATTGCCTTTAGCAGATTTGAAAAAAACAAGACGCAAAGCCACATGCATGCATCGTACTATATTCTCGCAGTTGAAATGTATATACACACACAGTCAGCTCTCATTTCCTGTCTAGTAGTGTATTTCTGACGTAACCCAAACAAGTTGTTTTTATTTTGAATAAAATAAAAATGACGTGCCGTCTTAGAGAAGGGGGGAAAGAAGGCCGACTTGTGGAAAAGTATAAATTGACGACTAACAACGAATCTGAAAAATCCAAGACGACAATGAATAAGTCCCATAAAAATCATTATATAAGGATAGCTTAGAGTCTCCTGAGCAATAATATGTTTTAAAATTAACAATTACTAGTAGCCCAATTACACTGACTAACAAAAAAAAACTTTTTTTTTTCTTTCTCTAACATTTCTATGTTTTTCTGGTCAATTTTAATGCGCTGTTTTTAAATCAGCAAACCGTTTTTCTCTATCAGGTCGGGATCTCTAGAAATACGCAATTGAAGTTTTTTAACAACGCATACAGTATTACAACATCATTCGTACAAGAAGTATAACAGTTATGTAGGCTTGAATTTCTTTGCAGTCGACTTTCGTCGGTGAATGGCATGTGGTACATCGCGATGAAGCATCCAACAATAATCGGCAAGCATGGTCACACTCCCCCGTCCTTGATAACGTGACTCCATTACGGCGATATCTTGATCGAATCATTCTCCATGTTCATCGCTGACTTCGCCAAGGTTGTCAGGGAAAAAGTCAAGATGCGAATCGAGCAAATGGATTTTGAGGGACATGTTACAGCCCATAATTATGTATGCATATATGCACTGCTTAACAATATGCAACATAGTCGACAGATTTGTGATTTTCCAGAAAGTTATCGACGATCGATTTGAATGCCATCCATGCGCGAAGTTCACTACCATGTAACAAGTTCTCGAATTGTTTGTCTGCAATAACTTTCCTAATCTGAGGTCCTACAAAGATACCTTCCTTTATCTTTGCATCGCTAACTTGCGGAAACTTTTCTCGAAGATAAGTGAAAGCTTTGCTCGTTTTATCTAACGCTTTTACAAAATTCTTCATGAGCCCCAACTTTATATGTAACAGTGGTAAAATGAAGGTGTCTTTGTTAACTAATGGCTCGCGTATTACATTTTTATGCTCGAGTTGCATACGATCCCGGATAGGCCACACCTTTCTTGCATAATGTTCCTGTCTGTTGCGGCTGTCCCATTCACATCGGAAGCAACAAAATTTAGTATACCCAGTCTGCATGCCCGTGAGAATTGCAATGACCTTTAGGTCTCCACAAATCCGCCATTGGTAGTCATTGTACTTTATTTTTTCCAAACGTATAGCCATATTGTCATAAGTTTCTTTCATATGAACAGAGTAGGCGACTGGAATTGATGAAAAAAAAATTTCTGTTATGCAATAACACGGCTTTTAGACTAGTCTTGGAAGAATCGATGAAAAATCGCCATTCGTTGACTATGTGCTCATGACCGTTTACATCTTTGCAATAGCAAATGTCATCATCCATCTCAAAGTATTGAACAAGTTCTCTGTGTCTATGACGAAATTTAGATATCGGAGTATTGGGCGCTAAAAGATTCCATTCTTTGAGTCGCGAACCGAGTAATTCCGCTTGTCCTTTGGTAAGAGCGAGATCACGTATTAGATCTGAAAGTTCTGAATGGTTAATTAAGTAAACACCATCATTCACCGGTATGTAATCTGAGTCAGAATTAGTTTCTAAAGCAGGTAAACTATCACTTTCTGATGGTTCATTTACGTCCAACGGATATTGTTCTGGTGGTACTTGGATCGGACACGTGATTGGATCATGAGGCACTGGTTTCGAAACCGATTCAATATTTGGATAAACCACAGACTTTCTAGTTTTAAAAGTGAAACCATGGATATTTGTCAAGCAGAAGTAACAATCAGTAGTGTGATTTGTATGTTCACGCCATATTACTGGCACGCCAAAAGGCATCGACTTATGCTTCGGCGATTTTCTTAACCAACCTGCCAATGTATCGAACAAACCGCATTTGGCTTCCAAGATTTATTTGCATCATCAACTTTCGAATCAAAATAAAGTTCATATGCTATCTTTAGTAATGGTGTAAAGTTTTTCTGGTCAACACGATCGGTAAAATATCCGCACACGTAACAGAACATATCAGCCGAATTTCTACAACTTCTAGAAGCCATATTTTGCTCAGAATTATTTCAAAATACAGTAACTATTTGAAAAATCGCGTAACATATGTCATGCATCTTTTAGCAGTATAAAAAGTAGAATTATGTTGCTTTTTATTAATTTTTAATAAGTTATATAGTAAAAATGAAACGGAGCAAATAACGGTTTCCCAAAAATATATTTATTCACAAATATCTTAAGAACCCGACGTGATAGAGATAAACGGATTTCAGATTTGAAATCAGCGCAAGAAATTGACCTAAGAACAAATTCTTATATAAGAAAGAAAAATGTTGTTTGTCAGTGTTATTAACCAAGATATTTAAATAAAACTATATACTTCGAACGGTAAAACTGTTGTTTTTGCTCATTCTAATTATAACATTATTTGGGGACGCAAGTTTAAAAAAGGCATTAGAGTGATTCTAATCCGACTTTCGTTAGTAATGAGTATAGGAAAATTGGTTGGCCCAAAAAAAGCTTAAATACATTTTAGCAGACTCACTCCTAGTATGTTTGGAGTTTTTTTTTTTTCAAATTTGAATTGAATAGCTAACCCTCGCTGTGATTGGGCCAGTCTAGTGATATTGGCAAAAAGCTTCCAAGGCTTGTCGCCATTTGATACATAATTGTTAGTAGCAAGCTGCATTGAGAACAGCAGTGCTAAGAGTGAATAAAATTTAAAAACCTTGGCAGTCTGGACGAGGGCAAAGCTGAACTTATATAATATAAATGCTAATGCCAGTCAACGTATGTTTGTGATATTTCCATTGAATGTGGTAAGAACGAAATTTATTAACCTAGATATTACAAAAAAATTTGTGTATAAGATAGTGCTTTATTGGGAATGTTTGTTTTGCGACTAAGTACATAGGTCCCCTCGCAGACTTATTGCAGGGCCTATGGGGTTGCTCACATGATGCAGTAAAACTTAAATGAGTTGTATAACTTCAAATGATTTCCAGTTACCAGTGGGAAGGCTAACCCACATTATCCTATGGGAGAGGATCATTGTTGAAGTGTCAGAGGCGTTGTAGCCATTAGGGAGAAGAATAGGAGCACTGGTATGAGTTGTTATCTCAGATGAAAATGGTTGAAATGGTTGGGTCAGAGGGATCTGACCCTTTTCTTTTTATTGAATAGATACCATTGTATTACTTGTGAAATGATATTGTAGATGTGTTATAAAGAATCATAACCTTGTTTCAGTGTTTTTGTTCTGGTACTAAGTTAGTGTCAGAACCCTGGTGTATTTTACCTTCGTGAGAGAAAATTGAAATTTTTGCTGGTACACGCTGTCTACCACACTACACCAGGGACTGTGTCAGATTGGTCATTCGGCTGAAATTTTTGCTGGTACACGCTGTCTACCACGAATCAAACCTATGAAATATAGGAGATTGTCAGCATCGTAACTACTACCAACGGAAGATAAGCGCCATTGTGTCGGCACTAAGAGTTCATCCACTTATATTAAAACTTAATAAATAAAATAATTTACTGTTGAATAAACATTCCACAAGAGATAGAGAAAAGAGAGGGTGTGATGAAAATACCCCAAACCCACCATTAATTACCAGTGTTAACTTAGTCTATAGTAATACCTAAATATAATTAGATTGTAATATTGTTTTATATGGACAGAAGATCCATTGTGGTATTTAATTGTATGTAAATAAAACCATAATTTTCATTTTGTTGTTGGTCCTAACTCAGAAAATTCTGAATCAGGGCAAATAAAATTGTAATATAGACTATTACATAATATTCAGCCACAGACTTCTATAAGATATATCATAGAGTGTTAGTCTGTATGTGGTTGTTGTATTGACCCAGTCCTATTTATGTGATAGCATTAAAGTGTATTTGTATTGATTTGTCTTACACTGCATTATATCTTCATTACCCTAGACACTTAGACGTAGTCACATAACTAATAAATAAAAATCTAGAGCCAAGTGAGATCATAGGGTGGTAGCAGCTAGGTTCCCTGAAAATACTTAATCATCAACTACTAAACTAAGGGGCCTACACAGCTGACCTCACTTGGGTAGACAAATAAATAATATTAAATAATAACATCTATAACACCAAATCCACCACAGAAGGCATTATTTCATTGTTGCAGGGTTGAATCGTCTATTATCATGTCAAACATAATGGAGATGCTGAATACTAGGCATTCTGTCTGGTATATGTGAAGTAAAGAAACCATATATCAGATGTTTCTAAGAGACTCTCTTGTGTATAAGAGTGGACAGTAATCACAGCGAGTTACTTATTTACTCCAGGACCCTCTTGTGAGAAGAGTGGGCAGTATCATCAGGAAGACTTCCATTTTCAACAAGACCATCAGATAAGCCCTCATGTTTTGGGCTTATGACATTTTATTTAATTATTCTCCACACTTATTTTATTAATACATTTCGAGTGAAGTGATGAGGACATCAGTCTCTCTAACTAGTGATATATTATAATACACCAAATTGTCAGAAAGGGATACAATATAGGAATTAGTTTATTAAACACTTAGTATAGACAAGAAGTCCTTTTTATTTAATTAACTGTATATATACATTGATAGATAAAACTACCTTTATTAATTGTTTGAATTTTACTCCTGTTCCAAAAGAATTTGAGGTTCAGGAGAATAAAATTGTACAAAAGATTTTTTCAAAAAAAGTTAACCACTGCTTTACTTGAGTTTCTTATCTTGAGTTACAGTTGTGTGTATGTTATCAACATCACATCATACATTCATTCCCCTAGACACTAGTCAAATAAAATAAATAGGTTTAAAATATTCGCAGAGTGAGATCACCGGGTGGTAGCAGTTAGGTACTCTGACAGTACATCATTGTTCCATCATTATACTCAGGGACCTACATAGCTTGACCTCACTCTGTAGACAAATAATAACAATAACTAATATTCATAACATCAAAACCCACCACAATCGACTGTATGAGAGCTGTGCACTTTCTGTGCTTCTCTATGGTGCGGAATGCTGGAGAGTAACAGAGAAGGCAGTGTCGACACTGTCCTCCTTCCACACAATCTGCCTAAGGAAAATTCTCCGAATCTTTTGGCCAAACACCATCAGCAACCAAGAATTACTTATTCGGAGTAACCAGGAGGACATGCACACCATCATAGCTGGCAGACGCTGGAGTTGGGTTGGCCACGTCCTCAGAAGGGACCCTGATACCATCACAAGAACATCTATGCTATGGACCCACGAGGGAAAGCGAAAGAGAGGCCGACCAAAAACACTTGGCAGAGAACTCTGGAAGCCGAGATGCAAAGAATGAACCAGAGCTGGGGCACGGTACGAAGAATGGCCGCCGACCGAGCAAAGTGGAATCAATTTGTTGCTGCCCTACAAGACGCCACCAGGCGTGATGGCCACTGACTGCTTTGACGGTCGGTGGTTAAGGATCGAAGAAGAAGAAGAAAGATAGATAGATAGATAGATAGATAGATAGATAGATAGATAGATAGATAGATAGATAGATAGATAGATAGATAGATAGATAGATAGATAGATAGATAGATAGATAGATAGATAGATAGATAGATAGATAGATAGATAGATAGATAGATAGATAGATAGTTAGATAGTTAGATAGATAGATAGATAGATAGATAGATAGATAGATAGATAGATAGATAGATAGATAGATAGATAGATAGATAGATAGATAGATAGATAGATAGATAGATAGATAGATAGATAGATAGATAGATAGATAGATAGATAGAAGATAGATAGATAGATAGATATTGTTATTATTATTGTTGCTGTAGTTGTTACTGTTGTTGTTGGTGGTGTTGCTGTTGTTGCTGAAGGTTCTTCTTATATCCCAACCCTATAACTGCCATAACAAACCATAATAAAACAGAACTAAATCAACTCTCAGAAGCACTCATTGAAGCCACCTATACATTAAAAAAGTGAAAGCGCAATAGATTGTTACCTACTGTAAGATACAAGTATATGGAAATGAGACGACATATAGACATGCACAAGAAAGTGGATGTCACTCGCGATCTTCAGGACAATGGACCACAATAAAACGTCATTGGAAGAAGTTAACTTTGAGTGGCAACTTTAATATTTTTGTAATCTATCTATCTATCCATCTATCTAACTATCTATCTATCTATCTATCTATCTATCTATCTATCTATCTATCTATCTATCTATCTATCTATCTATCTATCTATCTATCTATCTATCTATCTATCTCTCTCTCTCTCTCTCTCTCTCTCTCTCACAAGGACAGGAAAAGAACCCAAAATACTGTCGCTAAAAAAACGTCTTCTCTACAACAAAGCCAAGCTGACTCGCGCAATTCTATCTAACAATTCCCCGCCGTACCTACGATCATTGTTTCAAACCAGTAGAAGAGAGGGACAACAATTACTTCAGTTACGTCTGCCCAAACCTAGGATCGACCTGTTCAAAAAGAGTCTAGCCTACTCTGGTGCCTACTTATGGAACAGCCTTCTACACCACCTAAAAAGCCTACCTACACAATAATTCTTTTAACAAAGCACTTTTCAAACACTTCCTCAACACTGATTATCTACCCCCATAGAAACAGCATTTGCCTGTCAACATCTCATCCATAGGTCAACATTTCTTTTCCTCTTCCGCTCGTTTTTTGTGAATAATTTGTTTTATATCAATGTCATATTATTATTATATTCACTTTAAAATATTATTATATAATGTAATGTATGTGAGAATGTACCCACATAATACTGTACTTTAGAAATGTGAGTCGTGAGAATGTACCCGCATACCACTGTACTTTAGAAATGTGAGTTTTTTTTTTACTGCTCAAAGACTTTTCCTGCCACAGAAGTGCGTAAGAAAGTGTTATTATTATTATTTCATTTTCCACCAAGAATGTATGGACATAAGCGAGAATGTGTTTATGTAATTTTTGTGTTGATGATTGATGACACATTCAAAAATACAGATTAATTGTAGACGGATTGACCGCATGAGTGAGTGTCGGTATACAGAATTTATTTATTTTTATTTATTGTTTTATTTATTTTATTTTATTATTACTTTTTTCCCCCAATTACTAGCTTGTTTGTTTCAAAAAAAAAAACCTACTCATTTTTTAAAAATTATGATTGCATACTGTAAATGAATGCTGTTATAATTTGATACTGACCAGATGAGTTGCCTTGCACTACATTAAATTCCTGTCAGTTTCGATTTAGTTCAGACCAGACAACAGTGTTCCACTTACCAAGCTGGAGATTATTTCTCCCAGATAGGCTCCACCATTATCAAACAAGCACCGTGGATTCGGTTACTCTAGGAGTGAAGTATCGACATTTGTCCCCCTGCCATATGAAGAATGGTCTATTTCAATATTTAACTTTCTGGTTATTGTACATCGAATATTTTAGGGCGGGATTTAATCCTACGGTAGGGGCCTATGCAAGATGTTAGGGCACCCCACATCCCCCACATGATGTCATGTGCGGAAACAATCTCAGTTGTTACGACAGTTTTTCTGGTTGCATCCTTGCCTTTTTCTTCTGTTACTCGATCCCTTTATTGCTCAACGCAGCTTCCAGTATTTGTTTCGCTTCCAAGTTCTAAGGTTTCTTATAATGGCCTGTCTATGCCTAATTAACCATAACCGAGTGTTATTAATTGGTTTTTTATCGCTTACTTTAGTTTGAAACGCATATTGACTCCTTATGTGGTGTAGGGACTTGAATGTGTTGATGTGGTGTTACGATTGAGTCGGGCACATAGGTATGGAAGCGCAGGTGTTGAATTGCCACATGGTAATAATCGTTTTTCGCTAGCTCGTGCCTATTGTTTACCTCCGATTTTCTGCTGGAAGAAAGAAAACCCAGGTGGTTCAGCCTGATAAATTGTTTTTTTGAGGCATATGACTTGAGCAACCAATAATACAGACGTTAAATTGTCAATCTGGTGACGCGAGTGATTAAAGACACGTCCCCAATAAGATAAACGGCAATGGGATTTGTTAGGAACACGAAAGCGAGTATCGGCGGAAAGATTTTCCGCCAAAATTTGCATGTGAGGGATAGTTACGATAAGATGGAAATCTTGAACAGATATTATGTTAGCGATGGGGATGTCTCAAAATAAGAAAGTAGTTCGAGTTGGTAAAACATGCATAAAATCCAACAGAAGATTCAATACCTTAATCAGTGGGAGCACTGAATGTTAAAAAATCGCCATAATTTATATGAAAGATTACGACATCTGATTAATCGTTCCTCTTTAACGCATTTTCCTTTCTCATTTGGTGCTAATTTATCTATTCACTAGCTTCATTTTGATCGGAGTACAGAAATCTCACGAGCCCCAAGGTCATGTATGCATTTTTCACACTTTCGATAGTGTTAGGTGGTCACCTTTGGTCGTCATTTTAGGGTTTCCATCGGTAAAGATTAAATGTAATTCGCTTAAATGATTGTCATCACAATTGTTCGTGGTATGGAATAAGTGTAATTCTTTGTTTACGGATTGCGCAACCCAGTTCTTCCATACTGAATTGGTCAGGTGGGGGAAATAGGTATAAGTTTTGTGTTAAGTCGTCACCAACCACTAGGTACTTGTTGATTTAAGTGATGCATGTACAATCAGTTCCCTCGTAAGTTTCTGGGATGATAAATTACAGATGCCATATCAAGTTCTGGAGAGACATTTGAACTGTCTGCAACAACTTGGAGTGTAAACATGGATCGATAATGCTAGACGGACTAAAGCTGGGCCTACCCATATATGGCGATGTTAAACGAACACATGTCATTTTCGCTGTACGTAAATGAAGGAATTTATTTGTGAGCCTTATAGTCTAATCCTACTCACAAGTAGAAATATTTGCCTCATGCATGCTATTGGCTGCATGAAATAGTAAGTAAAAATACAATACTTATTTATGAATGGAGCCATTACTATATCAAACATGCGATTACAATTAATCTTTATGGAATGGTTAATTGGGTAGAACCAAACTTGAACTGACACGACCACTCTCAGCGGACGTGTGGAACAATGCATACAGTGATGGGGCACAGATTTCTGTAATCCAAAAATGAGAAGTGAATAGATAATAGCAGATATTGAAAGAAAATGCGTCAAAGAGAACGATTATAACATTATGTGACTTTCAATCCAGATGTGATACTTTAAATTCATCACCCCGTATAGGGGGTTGGTTTATTGACTCCTTCTGTTGGTTTTCGTATCCTGTTTACAAGACCAACTACGCCATACGTTGGCTTATTTTCAACATTCGCTCATAATATCTTTCATGAGATTGTAGATCTTATCCGGAATTATCCCTCACAGCAAATTTGGGCGATCCAGAAACGATATTCGCTTTCGTGTGGTCCAAAAATCCCACTACTGCCTGACTCGCGAATGCATTGATCAACCTGTCGACCTGCCGTGTCTTAAATCACCGCGTCTATAATCAACATTTTGATATTTTTCGTCTGTTTTTTAGGGCGGCATTGTAAGGCATATGTTATTTTAACACTTTCACATCTTTATGAGAGGCAACCACCTGGTTTTCTTTCCCAGGCAAGAGAAATGTTAACGGAGGTAACAATATGATCGATGCCGATTAAATTAGCCGAAAACAAAAACGATATATCGTTGTGGCAACCGATCAGAACACTGCGCTTAATGTACCGACACAATCGTTACACAGGACACATCAGTCTACACCACCAGGAGTCAATATGTTTCAAACTAAACGTGGTAAGCGATGTGACTAACGAAAACAATTAATTAAAGGATGGTTATTTAGGGCTTAAACATCGGATAAGAAACCTGAACTTGGGTAAGCGGGGAAACCAAATACTGGAAGCTGGGACGAGCAATAAAGAGATGAGTACACACCTCAGAGATAGATCTATGAAAGGATTGGCAACAGAAAAATGTAACAATGAGATTGTTTCGTCACAGGGTGCACATCATTGTGGGAAACTTCCCTGCAACAATCTTGCATAGCCCTAGCGTCTGTAGGATTCTGACTAAAGTCCGGCCCTAACACCAATATTCGATTACAAGGATTCAGAAAGTTAAATATTAAAATTGTCATTCTTCATATGGCCGGCTTCTTCTACAAAAATGTCTGATACTTCTCTCCTAGATGTAACCGAATCCACGGTGCTTGTTGCTACTACCAAATGGTGGTGTTCTGGGAGTAAATAATCTCCAGCTGGTAGGTGGAACTGTTTGTTGGTCTGAAACTAATCGAAAACTGAACAGGAGTGTAATGTTCAGTGGAAGGGAAAACTCATCTGGTTCAGTATGCAAATTACACATTTTTGTTCCTTGTGGGAACGCTGAGCCTAGTGTTCGACAACATGTATGTTGAACAAAGTCTGATCTGTGAGAGATAGACAGCTTTGGACACTGAGAGAGAGAAACATGTAATGTTGAACGATGATACAAACGAGAACGTCGAACATTTACTTTATCCTTTCGACAGGCGTACAAGTTGAATTGGTGCGCGCAGGCCCGTACTAACAGATTTTGCCCCATTCCACTCTCATTAATCTATGCTTTCACTATATCAAAATATTTTATATTACCCACATGATGCTTTAAGCATTAATTCAACCCACACATACCAAAAGGCATGCAACATTATAAAGTTGTGATAACTAGCATCATTACAGCCCTTGCAATTCAATAAACAGTATGCAATGTAGGTTTTTTTTTTTGAAACATACAAGCTAGTTATCGAGGATTCGAAAGTAATAATAAAAATAAAATTAATTAATAATATATAATTTAAAATATAATAAATTAAAAATGCTTATACCACTATATCACTTATGCGGTCAATCCGTAATACAATTAATCTGTATTTTATGATACAGTTCATAAGAATCAACACAAATGAAGATTACAGTTAAACACATTCTCGCTTATGAACCATAACATATATATATGGGGATAACATGAATAGTAATATATAAATTCAACTTTATATAATACTTATTGTTGGCAGGTCTAATATCTCGTTTGATGCAAAAAACAAACAAAATCACATTTCTAAAGTACAGTTGTATGAACCATGAATGCCCTTGGGTACACCAAGTTACAACGCTCACGACTCACATTTCTAAAGGTACAGTATTATGTGGGTACATTTCTCACATCTGAAATACTAGGATAAAATAAAGATATTTTAATAGTGGAATATTATTTATGGATAATATAAATGTCGATATAATAACTAATATTAAATTCACACACAAAAACGACAGGAAGAGGAAATAGAAATTGTATTAGACCCTATAGATAAGATGATGACAGGCAAATACTGTTTCCTAATGGCATAGATAATCCAGTGTTTAGAGAACTGTTTGAAACGTAGCTTTGTTAAAAGATTTATTGTGTAGGTAGGCTTTTTATAGTGGTGTAGAGGAGTGGTAGATAGAGTATAGCACCAGTAGTAGCATTAGAATATAGTTATATGAACATGTCGATAAGTATTTGCATGTAGAGTGCAATATCGTCACTGATAGTATATAATACGATACGAGTAGAGTAGATACTGAGAGAAATTGTAGATAGATGAGCATAGAATAGAGCGTAGAAAGGATAGATAGGAATTTAGATAGAATCGCTTATTTTCAATTATAGGCTTTGGATTCGTAGTTAGATGCGTCATACTTGCGACAGGAAGTTGGGGTTGTGTAGTGCACTGTCCCAGTTGAAGACGAGCTCCGAGTGACGAGTGTCAGATGAGCACTTGAGATTGATAGATAGATAGATAGATAGATAGATAGATAGATAGATAGATAGATAGATAGATAGATAGATAGATAGATAGATAGATAGATAGATAGATAGGTAGCGTAATTGAGATAGATAGAAGAATAGATAGGTAGATGATAGAAAAATAGATATGATAGGTAGGTATAGTAGAAATATTAAGTTTTACTCAAGGTCGAGGTGTCGTAGGATCGTTTTTATCAACATTGTGGTCATTGTCTGGTAAGGTTTGCGAGTTACATCCACTTTCTTGAGCATGCAATATATGCCGTCTCAATTGATAAAGTTGTAGTCTATCGTTGGTATACATATGGGTGAAATGGTCGCTAAAAAAAAAAAATTTTTACTCTCGTCAGGTCGTTTCAATGAGTGCCCCGTGATAGATTACGATTTAGATCAGTTATATTATAGATAGTTAGAAAGATGGATAGATAGATAGATAGGTAGATAGATAGATAGATAGATAGATAGATAAATTGATAAATAGATAAAAAGATAGATAGGTAGGTAGGTAAGTAGAAAGGTAGGTTTTACAAGATTGAGGTGTCGGTAAGGATTGTTTTACAAGTATCTATCTATCTACCTATCTATCTATCTATCTATCTATCTATCTATCTATCTATCTATCTATCTATCTATCTATCTATCTATCTATCTATCTATCTATCTATCTATCTATCTATCTATCTATCTATCTATCTATCTATCTATCTATCTATCTATCTATTCTATCTAATCTATCGAATCTTTCTTTCTTTTCTCTCTATCTATCTATTATCTATCTACATCTTTTCTTCTTCTTTGATCCATAACACCCATCCCGTCAATGAGTCAGTGGTAATCACGGCCTGGTGGGTCTTGTAGGGCTAGCAAACAAATTGATTCCATTGCTCGGTCGGCGGCCATTTCTTCGTAACCGTAGCCCCAGCTCTGGTTCATTTTTGCATCTCGAGCTTACAGAGTTCTTTGCCAAGTTGTTTTTGGTCGGCCTCTCTTTCGCTTTCCCTCGTGGGTTTTTTTGTTCCTTAGCATAGATGTTATTGTGATGTTATCAGGGGGGTCCCTTCTGAGGACGCTGGCCAACCCCAACTCCAGCGTCTGCCAGCGATGATGGTGTGCATGTCCGCCTGGTTACTTCGAAATTAAGTACTATCTGGTTGTGGATGGTGGTTTGGCAAATGATTCGGAGAATTTTTCCTTAGGCAGATTGTGTGAAGGAGGACAGTTTTGTCGACAGCCTTCTCAGGTTACTCTCCAGCATTTCCGCACCATAGAGCAGCCAGCTAAGTGCAACAGTTATACAGTCGATTGTGGTGGGTTTTGATGGTTATGACTATTAGTTATTGTTATTATTTGTCTACAGAGTGAGTCAAGCTTGTAGGTCCCTGGTATAATGTGGAACAATGATGTACTGTAGAGTACCTAATGCTACCACCGGGTGATCTCACTCTGGGAATATTTTAAACCTATTTATTTATGTGACTGTGTCTCGGGGAATGATGTATGATGTGATGTTGATAACATACACCAACTGTACTCAAGATAAGAAACTCATGTAAAGCCAGTGGTTTAAAACTTTTTTTGAAAAAAATCTTTTGTACAATTTTATTTCTGAACCTCATAT
>JAMPIV010006658.1:0-64112 GCA_024509875.1 Oreohelix idahoensis
ATCTGGTTAGTCGGCTCGGTAGTGTGTGCCTGTATCGAGATTCCCCCCCCCCGCCCCTCCTCATCCCCCCACTCCTCCCCACCCCCCCCCCCGCCACCCCCTCCTCTCCCTCACGCCCTCTCCCCTCCGTCCCCTCCCTCACCCTACCCCCCTCCCCCACCCACTCGCCCTTCCCTATTATTGGGCTTTTTACTAAGAGGGGCGGTAAATATAGTGACAAATTTTATTTTGAAACTGCGAAGAAGATAAGGAAGAAGATAGAAGGAGAGAGGAGAGAGTAAGGTAAAGTAAAGTAGTTATGGATCAAACCAGGTAAGGTAGCATGAGTCGGTCTTGTCTAAAAGACCGAGATAGAGAAGAGGTAGACACTGGGTAAAGAGAGGACAGGTGCTAGAGAGGTAGTATGCCCCCCCCCCCTCCCCCCCCCCCCATACCCGTACCCCACCCCCCCCCCCTTCCTCTCAGTCAGAGGTTGTCATGGATTGCGCGGTATGAGCCTGAGGGAAGAAAGAGGGGAAAAAAAGGACCTTAGGAGGAAACTAGAGAAGAAAAGGGAAAGGGAGGGAGAAGAAGAAAGTCATAGAATGAAGAATAAGACCCCCCCCCCCCCCCCAAGATGGGGGAATAGAAGAAAAAAGGAATTTTAAGAAGAAGTAGAAGAAGAAAAGTGTTGACAAGGAAGAACCAAAAAGAAGAAGGTTATAGAAGAAGAACGAAAAAAAACCTCAAGAGAAGAAAGAAAAATATAAAAGAAAAAAAATGGGGTAGAAGTAACTAGAATAAAGGGAGGAGAAAGAAGAATGGAGAAGTGAAATAGGTAAATTAATGGTCGAAAAAGGATGGCAGTAGGAAGAAGAAGGAGAAGAAGAATAAGGAAGGTAGAGAGAGTGGGAGAAGAAGAGAAGGTTTAGAGAAGGAAACTCTAAGAGAAGAAGAAGAAGGAGAAGAAGAAGAAGAATATAAGAAGGGAGGTTTGGGGGGAGAACCAAACCAGGGAATAGGCGGGAAGGGGAAGAATAGCGGAAGAAGAAGAGAAGAAGTGAGGAGGAAGCAAAAAAGGAGAATTAGGGGGAATGGAGGGGAAGAAGTAGAAGAGAAGTGGGGAAAAGGAAAAGGGGCAAACAGAAAAAAAGAGAAGGATAAGAATGAAGAAAGAAGAAAAAGAAAGTAAAAATAGAGAGAACTTAGGAGAAGAAGAAAAACAGAAAAACTGAATGAGTTAGGAGAACGAAGAAAAAGGATAGAAGAAAAAGAAGGGGGTGAAGGAATAGTTGAAAACAGGAAGATAGGAAAGGAGAAGAGTGGGGGAAGAAGTACGTGGGGTTGAAAGAGGGGGGAAGAAAAGAAGAAAGGTAGACAGAAGAGTTGCGGAGATGATGGCCCGATGGGAAGACTGAAGAAGAAAAAATAAGGTGGGAAGCAGAAGAAGAAGAAGTATATAGAAGAAGAAGAAAAGAAGAAGGAGAAAGCAAGAATAAGAAGATAAGAAGAAGAAGAAGAAGAAATGAGGAAGTATGAATATAAAGGTAGAAGGTAAGAAAGAAATATTTAGGTGGAAGTAAGAATAAGGAAGAAAGGAAGAAGAATGATCGGGTAAGGAAGGGAGGAAGAAAGAAGAAAGAATGATAGAATAAGTAGGAGAGAAGGCCGGGGGAAGGAAGGTAGGGATAGATAAAGGGATGTAGTAATGTTAATAATAATTGTATAATAATTTTGGGGTGGGTGGGTGCATTAAGAAGGAATGTAAGAGATAATTATAAAATTTAATAGGTGGGGTTGCCGTGGGGAAAATAAGAATTTAAAAAAAAAAGAAAAGGTAGAAGAAGAAAGAAAGTAGGTAAGAAGTTCATATAGAGACAACTAAAAAGGTGGGGTACTTTTTTGAAGAAAGTGGATGGAGAAACTTGCTTAGAGTGAAAAAAAATTGCGGCGTAATTATTTAGTAAAAGAAACGAAAGGAAGATTAGAAGAAGATTCCAAAGACAGGTATAGGAGGCAGAAAATCATAAACGAAGATAGATTGAGAAGTAGACGAAGAAGAAGTAATTGAAAGGGGGTAAGGAACGAAAAGAAGAAGGAAATATTGAAAAAGATAGGGGGAAAAGCCAAGGGAAAAAGCGAACTGATGAAGCAAGGGGATGAAGTTAAAGATGATGTTCACAAGTGAACGATGGTAAAAGTGACACAAGTCGGAAAGCAATGAAGTGGAAGTAAAATGTTTGAGGGAAGAAAAGACTTAGAAAGAAGACGGTTAAGATGCAGGAGAAAGATTAGAAGAAGAAGATTAAGGGGAAAAAAGTCAAACTTTGTTTAGGAAATTTCGTGGAATGGCTGTACTTTCTTGATCTTAGCATGGAGAGTTAGGTTTTTTTGAAGAAGTAGAAAGAAAGAACAGAATACATAGAAGGAGATTGATTACTGTGAAGATCGGAAAGAGCTTGGTATAAATCCAAGGATAATGGCAAAATAATAGATGGAAAAGGTGATAGAGTCATCCCAAAAATATAGTAGAAGAAGGACTTCCCCGAAGGAAAGAAGAAAGATAGGAAGACTTGTATTTTAAAAAAAATACGAAAAAAAAGATTGGATAAGAAAAAAAACCGGGTGGAAACGTGTGGTTATAGAATGTAAGAAAGAGATGGCAGAAACTTTTTTTTTCCTTCATGAGCTAGTAAAGATCTTTTTTTTTCTTCTCGAGGTTGGGCAAAGGGATGAATTTTTGAGTTGGAGAGAGGGAGAAGTATTAGGATAAGTATGGGGGTGTTCCAATATTCCTTATGGATGTACGGACACGTGGCAACCTGTATCTGTTATTTTTTTATTAATCGATCATAAACTTTTACTGTAGAGTAAAATTGTTTCGCCATGACTACTCCTTGGATGTTGTCCTTAAGCAATTAAATTGTAATTGACTTGGGTGTTCTCATTGGCTTGTTATCTTCTAACTTAACCTTTTTCATTAACCAAAAAGTTTTTTAACATAGTGGTTGCCATTGCGGGTTAATAGTCACATTTTTCTTTACAAGGGGGATATTTGGGGGGTACTATTAGTTCTTTAAATTTTATACTGGCCAGCAGGTTTGGGCGCTTGAAATGAACGACGTTCGTATGTATCCGACCATAATAAAAGAACCGGCGGGGTCGAATAATAACAACTCATTATTATTGTGCATTGCGTGCAAACAGGGCGTGGGTCCAGTATCGAAAATGGTTAATGAATAAAATGTGAGCAATATAGCAGAAATACATTGCGAGACACTGCGGCACATAAGCTAGTATTGAGCAATACCCGGTATCATAGACCTCCTTCTTATACCGTGTACGAAACGCGCTCGGCCTAAGAGGTGGGTCCTTGTCGGAATGGATGAAAAACGCGGAGCCGAAGGACATTTAATAGAATTAGCGTTTGCGTTAATATTAGACACAAGGAGGAAGGGGAGTATGTTAGTCATTTATTTAGTTTAATGAAACAGTGCGTTCGATGTCTCGCCTATTGGTTGGAACTGCACACAGAATATTTATTGAACCGGCGAATATTGTCATTTTTAATAAGCGGAATTTTAAAGTTAGATGTGCTTTCTGAATATTTCACTATGGTAGGAAGTGCTAATGTTATAAGTGAATTAAGGTAAATGATATAATAACGGATCGATCAAAAGCAACGGCAAAACCTGATATGTTTAGTTCCATTACTTTCCCGTGAAATCTTAGGTGATATGAGGGGGGCACCTTTGAAGGAGAATTCATAATGGTTTTTGTAAAGGGGGGAAGTGGACGATTGAATGTTGCGAGTCCTTCGGTATATACTTGTATGGTGGTTGGAATATACGTTCCTGGATCAGGGTTTTGGGTAAGAAGTGACCAATCTTATAGTAATAAGAAAAAGTTTTAATTAAAAAAACAAGTGCTCGCTGGTCCAGGAGAAAAAAAAGGGATCGAAGGTAAGAGAAGGATTCTGTGAATTTTAAAAAAAAATAAAGGATAATATTTTAGTATGGATATACTAAAAAAAACCTGGGAATTTTTTGATTATCGAAGTGAGGGGAAAAGGACAATTTTAAACTAATGGGGTAATTGATGAAAATGGGGACAAAGGAAGTGCGGGGAATAAGTCTACATTATTTATAATTTAATAAAACATAGAAGATAAATGTGGCGGTAGAATGGGATGAAAGTTGTGCATACCAAAAAAAAGAAAAAAAATAGAGTATGGAGTGCGTGGGGGTTATATAAAAGGTGCTAAGTGATTTACTTTTGTATATAGTGGGGCATGTTCTATCGTGAATTATCCAAAGTTTGGGTGATCGTGACAAATGATATGAACGAATGGGGCTTTAGTATGATGGGGGTTTAATTTTTTTAACTATATAAAAAATTTTTGCTTTAAAAAAATTTAAATTGGAATTGGTTAATATTTTGGTTTAATGGGTGAATAATGCTTTATATTTGATAGATATTTTTAATAATAAGCTGAAAAAAAAATAGGTATTGGGGGGGGGGGGGTATTGGGGGGTTCGATGGTATATGTTATTTTATGTTTTTAAGATAATGTTTCAATTGAAAAATATTAAATTTAGGTGGAATTATATCATTATTTAAATTTTTGTTGTATGGTGGCAGGTAAAAATTGTTAAATTTGTTTACAAGGGGATAGAATTTTTTGTTTTTTGTTAAATATAGGGTTAAAGACAAAAAAAGGGTGTAAACAAATTTTATATACTGTAATTTACCCAGAATGTTAATAATTCTAAATAGGAAAAAAATTAGAGTTTAAAATGAATTATTTTTTTTTATTAAATTGTGTGGGGACTGTGACCGATACATTGAGTTTATTGTGTTTTTTCTCAGAAAGTTTTGTTTGAGTAGGAGTTTCTTAGCCCAATGCCGAGTATAGACATGATATCTCTACCACCATTTTTATATTTTTTTGAGATTTTTTGAAGCAAAAAGAGCCGGATAGGCTTTCAGTGAATACAGTTCAGTGTGTAGTTTTGAGGACAATTTAACTGTATTATTCTAGTATTTTGTGGCCGTTTATGGTTTGGCATTTCTATGTTATAATACATTTGAGTCAAAACCATAGGCACAATACATGACTCTTTTTGGATCCATCTTACATATTATTTATTTTATGTATATCATTGTTAAGGATTTGTAAATTCTTTTATTTTTTTTTTTTTAAGTATTAGTTATGTTTACTTTTGATATTATTATTATTAAATTTATTTTTTTTTTTTTTAAAGTAAGATTTTTTTTTGTTGTTTTTTTTTTTTAAATTTTTTTTTTTAAATTTTTTGTTTGTGATAATTTAAAAATTTTTCCCCTTCCTATTTTTTTTACGGTTTTTAATTATTTTTTATTTTTTTAAGGGGCAGTTTTGAATTTTGGTGATATTTTTATTGAGTCAAAAGTTTTTTTTTTTTTTTTATTTTGTATTATTATTAATTGGAAAAGTAAATTCAAATGTTTTTTGTTTTTTCGGGGAGGTGTTTTGTGGGGTATAAGGGTGTGATTTTTTTTTATTTTGGAAATTTTTATTTTTTTTATGATTTTTTATTTTATTAAAAGAAATTTTTTTTTTTTTTATTTTTTAAATTTTGTTTTTTTTTTTTTTTGGGTTTTAAAAAATTTATGTAAAAAAAAAATTTAGAAATTTTTGTGAAAGATTTTGTTTTTGTGTGTTAAAATTTATTTACCACATTAAGTAAAATTTTAAACGTAAAAAAAAAAAATTTTTTTAAAAAAAATTTGGGGTTTTTTGTAGTAAAATTTTAGAATAAAGAAGTTTGATTGTAAATGGAAAAAATGTATATTTTTGTTTATAGTTTTTTTTGTTTTTTAAGAAAAGGTTGTTTTTTTAAAATTTTTTAGGTGTATTTGTTTTTTTGGTTGTGTAATTTATTTTTTTTTAGTTTGGTGTTATTTTTTTTTTTATTGAAATTAAAAATTAAAAATTGTATAATTTTAATAAAAATTTATAAAAAAATTTTTTGTTTTAAGTTAAATTTTTTTTTTTTTTTTCAATAGAATTTACTATTTTTTTTTTTTTTTTAAAAAAACATTAGTGTTTTTGGAAAATTTTTTTAAATTTTTTATGGAATATTTTTTTTTTAATTTTTTTTAGTTATTTTTTTTTTTGGATTTCTTTTTGGAGGGTTAAAAGATTTTTTTTAGGGCCGGGTTTTTTTTTTTTGTTAATTAAATGAAATTTTAACTGGGGTTATCGTTTAAGAACTATAATAGGGGGGGGATAAAACAAATAAAAGTTTATTTTTTAAAAAATAACGATTTTCAGATTAAGTTATACGGGTTTAAAAATGACTTCGTGTTTTCTTTCAGATTTTTTTTTAACAAAAAAAAAAGTATTTTTATTTTTTTTTTTTTTAAATTAAGAATGAAAAAAAAGGGGGGGAAAATATTTTTTAAAAAAAGAGTTTTCAAAAGGTATTTTTTAGTCATAAATTTTTTTTCTTTGTTTTGAGCTTAATTTTTTATTGGGATGCAAAAAAGTGTATGAGGATATGTTGAACTAATGCTATGGGCAAGTGTTGTAGAAGGGGTGGGTGTATGTGCGGAAAATTTTTTAATAAAAAAGATTTATATTGTAGGATAAACAATGTTTTTTTGGAGTTGAGTGGTTAGCCTTTTTTGATAATAATATAATTTCTATTTTTTTATATGTCTTCCTGTCAGTTTTTTTTGGGTTTGTTAAAAATAAAATTTTAGTAAACAGTTGCCGAAGTTTTTTAAAACAGAAATAAAAATTTTTTTGTTATTTTTTGAGGTGAAATTGAAATTTATTGAAAAAAGGGATAAAAAGTGATTTGGTTATTTTTTTTTGTGTTTTTAGTATAAAATAGTTAAAGCTTGTTTAAATTTTTTAAATTTGTATAATAGAACGCGAAACAAAATAAAAACATATTAAAAATACAATCCAAATATTTTAACCATTATAATAAAAAATAAAACATAAATGGTGATGAAAATTAAATACAGATTTAAAAAAAAAGCAAAAAGTTGAACCAAAAAGGAATTTTTTGTTTAACGAAACAATTTTGTAAAGTGATTAAATGTTTTGTTTTTATTAAACATTCGAAAGGGATAATTTTTACAATGGAAATTTTGTTGGAAGGAAAAAATAAATTTTTTTTAAATAAAAAAATCTTTAAACAAAATTTTTATATTCAGAAGAAAAAAACAAAAACTGGCGAAAAGCAACTTATGGACCGGTTTTAATTTGGTGACAAAACAAGTTTTTTGGGCTAAATAAACAAATTGAGCGGATGGATGTGAAACACAAGAGGGGTGGGTTATTTTTTTATTGGATTTTTTTAGATAAGATTTGGTTTATATTCGGTTATATACGAAGAACTCCGTGATTATTTACATGGGGAAGTATAAAAAAGTTTAAAGGATGTATGGGGGGGATCTTTTTTTGATTGATTTTTATCCTTTGGGGGTAAAAAAGAAATTATTTATTATAAGAAGACTGGGGTATTGGGGACAAAAAAAAAAAAAAGAAAAAATGGGGAAAAAAGTTAAAAATGGAGGTAAAAAAGTAAGAAAAAACGCAAAAAAAAAAACAGGGGTATGTTTTGTTTTGATTCAATACTACAAACTTTTTTTTTTATAGTGTTATATTGAATAAATACAAAACACAAACCAACCACCAACTCATTATGCGACAAGACAAAAATATCCAATATTTTGTTTTCGGGGTGGGAAGTAAAGTCAATTTTGGTCCGTGTAGAACATGTGTGTGTCTTTTTACCAAAACTAAAATAAATTTAAGTCGTATTTTTTTTTTTTATAAAAAAAAAAAGAAAAATAAAAAAAAAAAATAAAGTTTGCAACCGAAAATAAAAACCTTGTTTTTCAAAAACTAGTTTGATTTTTAAAATTTTGGTCACTAAAAAAAAATTGAAGCAAAAAGTTTTTTGAAATAGGTTTTTATTTTTCTAGAAACAAAAGGCGAATTTTTTTTTTTATTTAAAACTGGCTTTTGCTTGTGAATTTTAAAATGTTAAAAAAGAAATAAGTGGAAAAGAAAAAATAAAAAGGGAAAAATGAAATTTAAAAATACGGGTAAACATCAACTAAAAATGAAATGCAATGAAAGGCTTAATAAATTAATGAACAAAAAAAAAAAATGAATTTAAAAATAGAGATAATTTACAAAAAAAATTTGAAATTATTTAACTTAAAGGGAAAAGAAGAAACCCCCCCCCTTAATTGGAAATAAAATTTATTAAAAAAAAAAAAAAATAAAAAAAATTGTAAAAATAAAAAAAATTTTAGAATTAAAAAATGGAAAGAGTATATAAATTAAAAATAAAAAAAATTCCTTTTAAAAATTTTTCTTCAAAATGAGTTAAAGATTAAAAATGAAAAAAAAGAAATTAAAAACGGTTTTTTTTGATCAGGGTTTTTCATTGAAAAGAAAAAAAAAAATTTTGAATTAAAGTAATTTTTTTCGGATCAAAATTTTTTCCACAATTTTTTAACTATTTATGTGATAAATTTTATAATTTTTTAAACAAATTTTCAATGCGTTATTGCTTTTCTAACTTTCTTGGGATATTTAGCTCTGATTAAGGCAATCTAGGGAACTAGTTTTGAGAAAAGACTGACTAAATTTTTTTCTTTTTTTATTTATCATGGTTTTAAAAGTGTAATTTTTTTTCTAAAAATTAATTTGTTGAATGTTTTTATTAAAAAGTAAAAATTTAAGCGGCATATTGTGTTGGAAGATTAGAATTTTGTTAAATTTAAGGCTTTTAAAATTACCTTGTTAAAAAGTTCCTTGTTAAATTGTGGAATGTCAGTACTGGTTTTTTTATTTTATTTGTGTTGATAAATTGTGGGTGCCATTGATGGTCTTCTTGAAGTTAGGATTGTTGCTTAAGGTGTTTTTTTGAAAATGTTAATTAGTTCGGGTTTTTTTAGATCTTGAAAACAAAAAAAGCCAGATTTGGTTCTTTGTTATATTTCTTTATTGAGACTTTGGATTAGAAGTTTTGAACTTTTTTTTTGAAAAAATGATGGGATATTGAGGTTTTATTTAATGAAAATAGAATTATACGTATGAAAAAAATTTTTTATGAAAGGGCTTTAGGAAAAGAAAAAAAAAGAGGGTGGAGTAGTAAAAAAAATCTTCGGGGAATTTTTTTGGGGTTTTCCAACAAATATTTTTTGGCGCAGTGGCGACTGACCACGAAAAACTAGTATCTATTTGGAGAGCAGAGTTTCCTTTTAAATAACGCGAAAAGTTCGGACTGACATTTTTAAAAATGAAGAAGAAGACAAAGATTTTACAGGGGTAATGGCCAAAGTTCCTTAACTTTTCGGATTTTGTTTTGTTTTTTTTTTTGACACGGAGGGTTGGAGAAGTATATGGGGAATTATTTTTGGTTGTTGTTTCAGGAGGGATTTTTTTTCAAAGTAGTTTTTTCTTTTTAAAGAGTGGAAAAATTTTCATTTTTTTTTGAGAAGAGGCACCGAACTGGAACTTAAATAATTAACGGGAATGGAAAAAACAAACAAAGGGAAAATAAGGGCGATAATGGAAAAATTTGTTATAAAAATGGAGACGTAAAATAAGATTGGTTCGAAATTGCCGGAAATTCAACGAAAAGGACGAAGGGGAGTTTTTCAGTTTTGTTTTTATCTCTTTTTTCAACTATTAAAAACCAGTAGTATTAGTCTTTTAAAGGCTTTACTAAACAAACCAATCCGCATTTGGTGGTTTGTCATTTATGGTACAGCACTGAGCGCTTTTTGTTTTTAGGCTTTTTTTTGTACTTTTGTTTTAATAAAATTTTTTTGCTTCTATTTTTCCTTTATTGGGGAGTGCAGGGTTGCAATTTGTGATTGATTAGACGCCTTGTTAACCAAGGGAGTTGGTTTTTTATTGTTTTGTTTGATTTATTCATAGGGATTTTCTTGCGGAAAAGTCGTTTTTACTGGAGTTTCCTGTTTTGAGAAGGGGGGAATACCACCATCTTGTCCTTGAGAGTAGGGGATTCTGGGCTTTTTTACTCGGCGTTATATGTACGCCCCCAGTTTTGTTGGGGGAGTTGTTTGACTTTTTTTATGGAGGTTTGTTCAAAATTAAGAGAGTATTTAGGGGCTTGTGTAGAATTAAGGTTTAGTATTTTGAAAGCAGATGTCGTTTATGTTTGGCCGTATTTAAGTTGGTGTAACTAACCAAAATGCTCGATGAAGTTTTATAAAGAATAAATGGATATAGAAGGAAGTTGGGCGTAGAAGATGAATTCTATTGAAGGGATGATTAAGGATTTATTTGGGATTTAAGGATTCAAATAATGAGGGGGAATTATCGGTGGGAAAGGATGAACTGTTTATTGGATAGTGGGGATAATGGAATTGAGGCATAGGAGAGATTGATGGAAGACCCATGTTCACCTATTCGCTCCACAGACTTTAGTGTTTTTTCTTTTTTGGCCAGGTGTTTCTTTTTGTATTTATTTGTTTTTTTACACAGAACACAACCCACTTTGAGTCATTTGGTTTTGCGTATACGTCGTGGGTTTCGAACATACTTTAGCTTCAGAAAGGGAGCGATTTAGTGATAGTCCTCTTTTTAGTTTTTTTCTTTGGGGTTTAAGTTTTTATGTTTATTATTTGCACTTTGTTTATTGGTCGGTGGGCGTAATAGATGTTTTGATGATAGCCGGGTGGGGGCGTTTTTTGGGAAAATGTTTTGCATATTTTTTTCAATTGTTTCTTGTTTTTCTTCTTTTAAAATAATTATGTCTTATTTTATTTTTGTTAAATTTACTTTTTATATATGTTGCGTCAAGGGACTTTTTTCATACTTTATTAAAATAAATATTTATCGACATTATTTATTTAAAAATTTTTGTTTAATTTTGGTAGTTATTTTGTATAAATTAGTTCTCATTTGATTTTTACTTTGGAAAAAAAAAAAAATTTAGGGCATTTCATTGAGTTATTTACAATTTTTAAATTCTTTTTTTCTGTAACTTAATTTATTAATTCAAAAAATTGCAAATCATACTGGTTTATAAATAAGTATGATATCGTAAATTTGATATTTAAATTATCTATCTTTTATTACTTTTTAGCTTAATTTACTTTTTCAGGCTTTTTAATTGTTTTTGGGTTTTATTTGTCTTTATTTTCATATATTAAGTCTTGTTTTTTTTTTATTTCTGGTTGTTTTCTGCAACTTATTTTCGGACCTTTAGAAAGTTTTATTCCCCCCCCACCAGTTTTTTTGCCTAGATCTTATCTTTTTAGTCTATTTTTCTTTTTTTTTTGATTAGAAGAAGAGAGCTTCACTTGGAGATAATTAGTGAAGAGATGGGTTGACTATGTTTATTTATTTTTTGATAGCCAAAAATTGAAAACTTTTTGATTTCATTCAGAGAATTTGTTTTTTTTTTTTAATTTTTCGTTATTCTTACGTTATAAATCTTTTTTTTAGTTTTTTTTCGTTTTTTTTATTTTATTCTTTTGGTTATGTGAAACCTTTGAGACTTTATAAGGAGTTTGAAAGTACAGTTGTTTCTGGGCGTTACTAAACGAACCTCTTATTGAGGGGTTTTTTTGTTTTTTTGTGTCTGATTTAAGTAACTAAACAAGTGTTTTTATTCATTTACGGTTATTTTCTTCTTCGTTGCAGGAAAGTTTTGCTTGCCCAGCTATGGTATAATTAGAGGCTTAATTTTCTGATGAGTTTTTTGGATAAACACTCTTCTGTATTTTGTAAACACTATACAAGAGCAGTATCAAGCATTACGTTTCATTTTTTGTGGGGTTAACTATGGTACTTAGGGTTTTCTGAAAACTTTTTGGTAGTATTTTTATGTCTGTTAGGAGTGAAGTCTTGAGAATTGAATTTTTATCCCAGGGATTTTAGTTTATTAGGTATGCACCATGATTGTATTCAATATGGCCACGTCTTTGTATTTTTTACGTAACATGGTTTATTTTTGTTAAATTCTTGAGGCCACAATTCTAAATGTAAAAAAAACGTAAGGGAACCGCATCGATTGTATTTTTTTTAATTTTTTTAGGGGACAGTACGGGGGGGAAGGTCACACAAACAGACTACGTGTGCTGTTCTGTCACGGGGTTGAGCATCGTTGTGGAGTGTAAGGAAATCATTAATTTTTGTTCAGTACGATGTTCGAATCGATTTGTTATGGTGTTGATGATAGGGTAGAGAATTTATTTTTTACCTTTTGTTGCTTTAGATTAAATTTGTTTAGGTTTTGTTTGTGGTTTGGTTTAGATTTGGGGCTTATTGGTTGATAGGGAATATTTAAAATGTAGACATAAGATTGGTTTTAGGGGGTTGTTTTTTTTTTTTTGTTTTTTTTGACCACCCCAAAGTTTGAGGCGTTATCTGTATATAAAAAGTCGTTTATTTTAATTAAGATGGATGGATTTAAGTTTTGATTGGGTCGTTTTGTTTTGTTTATGTACGGGTTGTATGTTCTAGTAGAAAGTATTGAGGAAATCGGTGATAGATCTTCGATCCTTAATACAGCGAGGATTGAGTGGGAGTATTCTAATAGGGAAGGGGTCAACCATGGGATCGTAGGGACCATGTAGATTGTGGGACGAATAGTGTAAGGGTAGGATAGTAACGCGATATTTGTGAGGGATAATAAATAGCTGCAGTCGATAGAATGAGCAATCTACCTCTAATATTGGGGTGTAGATATGGTCTTCTTGGGATAGGAAAACAAGAGACCATGTGTATTGGCACAATAGTGCAAGAAACAGAATCACTCCAGTCAAAGAAGGAGGAGGACTTATCCTTCCATTAATACTCACTCTGATGAGTTGAAGGAAGGTATTCAAGGCTGAGGGACAAAACACTCAATTGCATGCCTTGTTATCAAGAAGTTGACCAAATCTCTACACCTCCAGGCAAGGGAGAGTTTTTATGAAGAACAAACTGATATAATAGGAAGGTACTGGATCTGAATCCAAGTTTGGTCTACGGATACAGAGTCTGGTCGTTTCCCACTTCATGTATTAGGACTAAAGTGTTGGAACTAGGGCATGCGATTGCCTTCAGGGGTCATATGGGAATCAGCGCAACAGGACAGCGAATAGCTTGTCACTATTTCTGGCCAGGAATAACTGAAGATATCAAACGATATGTAAAATCCTGTCCAGAGTGCCAACGAGTAGCACCTAAACATTGGACTGCACCAGCAACTCTGGGGGAATTGCCCATAGTGGGAACACCCTTTGAGAGAGTTGCCGTGGATCTTGTGGGACCTCTCACCCGAACCAAGAGAAGGAACAGCTACATTCTGACTCTGGTGGACACTTGTTCTATGTGTGGGGAGAAGCTTTGCAGTAGCCTTTGTCATCGAGTTGATTTCTATAACATGTGGCAGAGGCAGAAATTGCTCACAATTTTTTCACAAAGGTTAGGCTTTACCATTCAGGAGAAGTGACTGATAATGGCTCTCAGTTCAAGGGGAAAACTAAATGAAGAAGTTTTTACAGGAATCTTTAAGGCCAAAACACTTCCATTGAAGTAGTGTGTATCATCCCCAAGGGGTGTTACGGCCAAGTGGGGACTAAGATATTTTTTAACGGTCACATTGAGTTTGTCGAGGTATCTCTGAGAAAGTTGGATATTCGTGGCGAAAAGAAACTTAGATTACATGGGACCATAGTACCTGCGAACGCCGCCCTCTTTGTTTATGGGATCGGGTAGGTTACTCTTATTATGTTCAAACCGGTATGGCCCGGCAACAGATCATTGTTTTGGATGAAGCTAGGCCAAATGAATATGCGAAGACGATATGATGTTAAGGTTGTGGCTCTTGTTGATAAAATGTTGAGTTAGTTTAATAGCCATTACGTTGGGATTTAGTGTTTTTCTATAACGTGAAATCTATGAGGAATGAGACGGGGACATGCTGATGAAATAACTTGTCTGGGTGTCCTGGGATTTAAATCTTATACTTCATATGACCATAATTATGTTTGAGATGAGCTGACCCCACTCGGATTTGAAAATCTCGGCTGGAAGATCGATTGCCAATTGATTAATTTGAGTCAACCAAGCCAGGATTCTTTCAGAATGTATAATATTATTGATGCTGCAGTATTATACAGGATTAAGGCGATAAATAAGAGTACTGGGAGAGATACAAATTTTTGGCTGTGGGGAGAGATCGTGTTTTTTACATAAGTAAGTAACAACTGAGATGCAATCTTTTGGAGTCGGGAGTCGTCAGCAAGCGATAAGTTACAAATTGGATGCATTATGGCAGGGTTCTTTTCATAAATACGTCAGTTCGCTAGAGAAGTGTGTCACTAGAAACACAAAATTATAAGAATGGAGATATAGAAAGGATTGGGGGAAGAAAGAAAAAATCTATATGTGAATTTCTATGTGGGAATCTCTGGCATAGGGAGAAATATTTCTGGAAATGATGAAACATCAGGATTAGATGGATGGTAGAGACACACATTGGTTTGTGACTACCTTGTCCATCGCCAATGGAGTTGAATAAAAGGAAAATGTCCCACTTTCATTAAATCACAGTTTTGAATATCAGTCCGTCGTTTACACCCCTGTGGAGAACAAGCAGCACAGGTTGAAAATCAGTAACCAACATTTAACGAGAAAACTCAGATAAGTTATATCTAGAGAGAGAGTGATGCTAAACAGGTTCTAAATATAAATCGCATGCAGAGTTGTTATACCAGGTTGTTTTTTTGTTGTTTGAACAGGGGAGGGGACCAGGGCATACAAACACTATTGGAATATGATATTGAAATACTAATTAGGATCCACACCTGTCTGTATGATTACCATATTTTCGTATTCCGTTTGCTGGCTATAAGGAGGGGAAAAGCTTTGAAGGATCTTGTGGTGGAGGGAAGACTAGACAAAAAGTATTAGGTTAGATAGACTCCATCTATTGAATGGAAAAGGAAGTTATTATTTTAGGCCACACAGTGACGGTCTTACGTATCGGGTTTATAGTGTTCCGGTGTTGTATGAAGTTGGCCTTAATCTTAGGGATTGAGCCCTTTGGAGAAACATAGGTGGGGGGGGAATCATCTGTAATAGGGAAATTAGAAGGGGAGAGGGAATGAATGCTAAGTACAGAAAAGGGGGGGGGGACAGGGTAGGTTCTGAAAGATTGTCCGGTGTAAGGGAGGGATACTAAATATTCAGCTAAATTTGAAAGGGGTGGAATTCAGCTATAAGGGAAAATCTCGCTATTTCTCAAAGTTGGGATCTGAGTGCTATTTTTTATTTTTTTTGTAATACTAAGATGAGGGATTTTGCTTTTAAAGGAGTTGTATCAGAATTCCAGTATGAATCGGCATGAAGGGTGGTAGACTACAGTGTACCTAGGGCATTTTTAAGGTTAACCTCAGATAAGGAACAACTTATAGGGGTTTAATTAGATTGGCCATTCTTGGATTGGTGGTGGAATTGCGGTCTCTCAGTGTGTTCTCTAGGGTGGGTAAGAGTGATTATAGGAAGGGAGTGGTTGGATCCCTGACATGTATTACAATTTTTTGGATGTATATGAGCTGGTTTAGGTATACATTGTGAACGATTCGTTTAGGAAGACAGTGACGGTCGGAACATGTCTTGGTTGCTGTAAGGACTTTTTAGGGATAGTAGGGAATGTGGAAGAGGTAGTTTAAAAAAGTGTTCCGACCAATCCATCAAGTTTGGCATGGGTGTGTGGATCTGGTAGTAGTGCGTTGTAGGCAGGTGGAGTGGAGGTAATTTGGGAAGATTTTGGCGTGACACATTGTCTTGTAGGTGGAAGAAGTGAAGTTGCTGTTAGTGTTAGTTAGTGGGTTTTGGGACCCCAGATTAGGTATTTAGTTTTCGTTCTCATTAGGTGATGGTGGGTTTGATTTAGTTGGGAAATCTTAGATTGGACATATAGTGCAGGGTAGTTGTGGTGAGGTCTTTATTCATTGATGTGCGTGAATGGTGTTTCTGGGGTGTTGTTATGTTACTGTAGTTTGGGTGGTGTGAAGCTGGTTATTGTGGTTGTTGTGCGGTCTTGTTTGGGCCCATAGATTGGGGCTATGGGTCGATGGACATTAGGCTCAGGGTTAGGTTGTAGCGGTTGAAGTTGTGGCCGTAATGATTACGTATAAGAAAAGGGGTAACCTGTGTAGTTTATTATGAACGCTTTACCAAGAATTGATTAGGTACGTCATATAATAGTTTATCGTAGTGACCAGAGTGTTTGTGAGATTAGGGATAGTCCGTTGATCGTGCGCGCTTGTTTTGCTTTTTGTTATGTGTGGTGACCACTAAGTATTAAACCATAGAATGTTTGAGCTTTCGGGTAAATTGAAGGTGCCATGAATAATTAAGTTGCATCAGGAGTTTTTTAACCTATTATTGGTACAAATAGAGAAGAGGATGTCCAGACGTGTTATGCAGTTTCGTGAAATTTGGGTACCTTTGAAAGACCGTTTTGCTATATCTAGTTGCCACCTCTTCAGTAGAAATTACAGAATTAAGGAACTCAGTTGGACAATTTGGATTTGGGGGAATTAAAGAACTCACCAAGGTGGTACGAAAAAGTAATGCTAGACAGGGGGAAGTAAGTATTTGAATAAACAGCTGTAATAAATAATTCAAAATTATATCTAATAGCTCGAAAAGCAATATGAATGGTCTTTGCCCTGTAAATATGGGAGCTGATAGACATAGAAAAAATTTCAAAAGGTTTTATTGCTAAATATCGTTTGTTTGATGGGAGTAGGCAATTGTTAAAAAGTCTGCATAAACAGCTTATTGCAGGTCAAAACACTTGAATCCGTTTCCTATGCACAGGATAGGGCATGTGAAAATAACTCTATTATCTCAGGGTGTCGTTTTACTCCGAATAAGGGTCTCTAGCTTTTACTGGGTGGCTAAACATCCGTATAAATCATTTTAGCATTTAGATGACGTAATTCTGGAAATATATTTTCTGGTAAAAAACCCAATTTGGGAGGCTGGATAGTGGTTTTTAAGCCCCGCCAGTCCCAAATTGAGATTCCGATAATGAGCCGAAATGCGGATACCGCAGTAAACTAATCTACCGCATGAAATTATTTAATTAATCTCATAATCGCTTTATGAATATAGGGAATAAGAGTTAACTTGCATAAATATCTGTTCCATTTGTTGTCTGTTTTTAAAAGAGGGAGGTGGTACCAAACGGATTGATAATATTCTAAATGTCACACATTATTATAAATTATTAATTAGGTAAATATGAAAAGGCCTTAATTAAAACTAACATATAAATAAAAACTTAATAAAGAAGAAAAGAGTAGCAACTGGGTAAAAAAATAAAAATAAAACCCAGTGTTGCGGTGTCACAAGGATAGAAAGGTACTTCGAATCAGCCCACGCTTTCGTTTTGTTTTCTAGAACTTCGGTCTGCAATAAAAATTGTGTACACGCTTTCCACCCGAAGTTGATATTAGTAAAGGGGCCCTTTACATAGCTGCAGTACATTCATCAACGGCTGGTTTGAACCAAAAATAACAACAACTATGTGTGAATATGCTGTATTTTGTACTTTATAAGAAAAACCATTTTGGGGATAGAGTGCATATCTGCAAGTTTATTGGGACCTAAATTTTTTTAAAAATTTCACATTCATCGGTTTTCTTTTTTTCTTTACCCCACAAAACTTTACCATGTGAGATTCGACCCCACAGATCAAAAAGGACAGAGATGGGGGGACCCAATAATGCGCGATAGCACGAAGAAGGGTGAGGCAGGGGGGAAAAAAGCACGATTAAAAAATACTTAATTCACGTCTTCGTAAGCTCGAATGTCACTGACTCTAGCTTGAAATGGGTTCTTGTCAATCGTCTGCATGGGTGTGATGTACTACATGCATCTAGATATTTTTTCAGTACGGCAATGTGATGTAATCACTCTTAAACAAAAAACACCAAACACCCAAACAAAATACCCCCAAACATACCTCTATTCTCACTTAAATCATTGTGTTCCATCAGTGTTGAGGGCTTGTTAAGCGTTACGTTCTGAACATTGTCGAACTATATTCAGTATCCCAGACAGCTCTTATCGAACAGGTGGATTGGTAAGAAATGTGCATATTTGGAAAACGTCAGCCTCGTTGCATCAGTTAATATTCAGAGTTGTTTTTTTTTTGGGTGTCACAACTTGTTAGGGAGTCTTGTTGCTGGGACCCCCATAAGGGGATAATAGTGTATAAAAAAAAGTTTAAATCACCCGGCCAAATTTAAGGTACCAGGAAATATTAATAAAATTATTACCCAAAATAAATATTGGGGGTGGCTGACCACGCATAAAAATCATTTTGGGCTCATAACGAGTTTTTTTTATCGTGTTTTGAATAAAATTTTCTCGTTACTAGATTTATAGCCTACTCACATGTAAACTCCAAATTGATTGGAGCGCAACAACAGGATAGAAGGAAAATGTTAGCGTATTTTCTGGGGTTGTTGGGGGATGACGGAATTGGGATTAGTCGAGTTGTTTTTTCGATAACTTTACTCTCTGGAGTTCCGCTTGGGGTCGAATTAAGTCGCGTGGCGCTGATCTTGGGAATTGGCTTGTTATAGTTCGTGCTATCCCGCGCTGGTTTTTTATATGATCTTTGAGATGTATAGAGGTGCAGGGCGTGCGTTGTTTTGAGCACGTGCTTAAATTTTGCTCAATTATTTAAATATAAAAGCCGGAGATGTTTGTGTTAATCCGGAGCTATCATCTACATACATTAGGCAGGTAGCGGTGCGATGTAATATATTCGTGCCAGTTTAATTGTGCCAGTCAGATATGAACTGAGTAGAGTTATGGCACGCGGCTGTGTATTCGTGGTGTGTAATTCTGGTATCGAGAATTGTATGGTAGAGCTGTGAACATTTTATCTTCTTTGTTAGTTTTAATAGGAATTGTGTGAAATGTAGGTTTGTTTGGTTAGGCTCTGATATTTATATATGTGTGTTTGTTTAGGGAGTTAAGGCGCGAATGCACGGGAGGTAAAGGTCCTCCTAAAAATGGTTCCTGCCATGGGTGACAGAAGGGGTGTCGGAGAAGAAGTTAATAGCGGTCATAGGAATGGCCATAACTGTGAGATGATGGGCTAACTCATTGACAGGCCGTTGGGTTGATTTTGACTAGGAAAGATATAGTATGCTGGAAATAGTGCTGAGGCGTAGTAACCTATTAAAAGTTAAGTTGGAGTTGAGTGATACGAAGTTAAGTGTGGAATTATTGGCTGAGTATTTTAAGACTAATACTGACTGCTCGGACTGTTGGGTCCAGTTATCGCTCTCTGAACGAAATGTTTGTGATGTGATCTGTGATCTCGATGTTAAAAAGAAGATATTATATATAGTTGATCGAGTTGAAGGGTACATCGCTTCTGATGGTATGGGACATGTGGTCTTGATGCTTAAGGAGTCAAGTCACCCTGTACAGAGCTTTGCTGAATCCAGGAGTTCGTGACAGCCATACTCCTTGGTTTCCATTTAGCTATCAGTGATATAGGGTGTATCCTACTAGAGCCCAGAGGAGAATTTTCGAGCAGAGTCCCCGTCCACCGTCCTTTCATGCCGACAAATCCCATCGCCAAAAAAAGATAAAAAGGCACCCCCAATATTTGAAGGCCAGCTGTAGCTCTTTGTTTGTGTTTAATAAGCAACTTTATGATACCCCCTCTTATGGTAAAAGGACTTTGATTTAAAACCAATTAAACAGTTAAGAGGGGATGTCCACCCCTTGTCTTGAAATGAATTTATAAACAGGATTCTGAGAACTATCTCCAGGAAGATGGGAATTCTCTTTGCTCATTAAAACAGGACCACAACTTTGAAGATCTCAAAGCCCAATACGTTTGTTAGAGTCTTTGGAGACAAACTTGAGTGGTTATGAATTTTCTCCAGTGATGACTACTACGCTATAATAGAGCCTAGCAAACAAGGAACCATTTTCATCCATGTATTCGGAAACCTCATTTTTAACCACGCTATTAACGTCACAACTTCATGACACAACATAGATTACGAATATTGATAATAAAATATGTCACTACAATATTCACTATTTAAATACATGACTTGTACAAAACATCGTAATTTAAATTGATTGTGATTACGCTGATTCCTTGTTGTAGATCTTTGATCAGGGACACATATTTCATATCATGCACAGTAATGGAAATACATATTGTTATATTGTGCAAAGTTATCAGTGTAGCCTCCTTAGTGAATCTATATCTGGCTATAATATGTCATTATAGAGTGTTATTATATGTATGTAGTGTCACAGTGGTTGTCAAGAGTATGTGGATTAAATTTAAATTGTTTATCTGTTGTATCCCTGTTGTTGAAGACTTAGATTACACTTCATTCATACACATACCCTAGAACACATAACGTAGCGATGTCTCACTATCTCCAGAATAATTTTCTGACTGGAGGGAGATGTAGTGATAAGGTGATGCGTATGTTGGTGAGCTTGTGTAAGGTCTTAGTATATATATAACCTACTCTTATTAGATATATTGATAACATTTCACTGCTGAGCTCAGTCAGTAATACTATGTTCCGCCTATAAATAATTTAGTTCATCCAATTCACCACACTCATATCGCTAATTGGAGTGGTATATAACATAATATCCTCCTCTGCTTGAGGTCGGACCTGACCTGAAGGGTTGCCCATAATACTCACAGGTACATTTCACCTTACTGGCAACTCGGTTCGAGTGTCATGATTTGTCCTCATCTGACAATTTTTTACACCATCCTTTTTCCTTTGGTTCTTGTTTCTTTTTATTACCTGTTACCTCTGCTTGAGCTGCTTGATACCTTTCAGCAACATTTAGCAACTCACCCAGCCTCTCTGCACCTTGTTCCATGAGAAACTTTCTCAGGTCTGGAGCCATGGACTCTCTTAATTGCTCTATAAGGACCATTTCCTTAAGATCTTGGGTTTTCCCCAGAGAAGTCCATTTCTCCAAGTATGTCTCTATTCGTGCAGAGAACTGGTGATAGGTTTCACCTGACAGTAGTTTAGCATTCCTAAATTTTTTCCTATAAAATTCTGCATTCTTTTCATACCTTAACAAAAGAGCCTGCTTTAGCATGTCATAATTTTCCTGATCACCTCTGCTCATTTTTGCAAAAACTTCATAAGCTGCCCCACGAAGTCCCTGAGATAACTTTAAGCTCCACCTTTCTCTCTCTAACCCATACGTGGTAGCTAATAGTTCATACCTATTTAGGTAGCTCTCTATATCATCGTCTTTCTCAACAAAATGATCTAAATGAAAATTCATAGCTGAGGTTGAGGCTCCCTGAGTAACCGTAGCATCAGAGGCAAAGGGACTGGCACCATTTTCAGGAGCATGGCCTTGAAACTCAAACTCCCTTAGTCGTAACTCATGTTCCCTTTGTAATCTCTTCTCCTCCTTTTCTGCTTCCCTTTCTGCAGCTAATTTCTTCTCTTCCCTTTCTGCAGCTAATTTCTTCTCTTCCCTTTCTGCAGCTAATCTCTGTCTTCTCTTCTTTTCTGCTTCCTTCAATCTTCTTCTTGTCTTCTCTTTCTGCTTCCAATTTCTTAGCCTCAGCCTCAATCTGCAACCTCTTAGTCTCAGCCTCAGCCTCAAATTGTAACTTCTTAATTTCCCTTCAGCCTCTAACTTTCTTTCGGCTTCAAACCTTCTTTCTTCGCGTTCAATAAATTTGTCACATTCCGTAGTAACATAGGCAACCATAACTTGCCCATCTAATCCTAACTCTTTTGCAGTCTGTACAGCAGCAGATCGAAACTTGGCCAGGTCCGCCATTGTCTATCAGGTAAATTTCTACAATGTCTAACCAACAATTTAATCTCTAAATATATCTAATGGACAACACAGGCACCGTGAGCTCAACCTTATTTAATTCCACCCAAGGATACCTTTTAATTCTTATATTCCCTGAAGTGAATTACCCCCAATATTTTTAATAGGGAAAGATTCAAAATCCCAAGAGCGAGACCCCAATATATGTGGTGAAGTGGGATGTTATAAATATTTATAGGGGACTTAGTGTACTGACTGAGCTCAGCTGTGAAGGTATCTATATCTATTAAGAGTAGTGTATTATAGATAACCTTACTTGCTACCACATATCTATATATCTCAGTCAGAATTATTCTGGAATAGTGTGATGACTACGTTATGTGTCTAGGGTCTGTGTATGATGAAGTGTAAGTCACAACAACAGACAGATAAACAATTTAATTTAATCCACTACTCTTGACAACACTGTGACACTCACATACATATAACACTCTAAAGGATATCTTAAAGGAGTCACTGATAACTTTTCAAATAACAATATGTATTCAGTGCTGTCATGAATGAATATGTGTCCTGATTCAACTACAAGGGAACCAGGAATCACAATCAATTTAATTACAAGTTATGTACAGAATGGATTAATATGAATATTGTAGTGACATATATTATTAAAAATATCCTATGTGTGTCAGTTGTGTAGTAGTAAAATGAGGTAATACTGGTTTTGTTTTGTTCAAGCTCTGTTGGTATTTGTCATCATGACTTCAATAGTTTGTCTTAAGGGACTAGTATTGGAGATGTTCTCAGTTCCTGATATTAAGACAATTAAATTCCCCTCTGAATGTTATTTTTTACAAAGTCATTTCAAGATGAGGGGACATAATGTTGAGCTCAGCTGGCCAAATCAGCTTATCTTGCGTGATGGCGGCAGGAAAGGACTCCTCTGCTCGAATTCTCCTCTGGGCTCTGGAGACACCTCACTGATAGCTAAATGGACCAAGGAGTATGCTGTCCGACTCTGGATTCAGCAAAGCTCTGACCAGGTGCTGCTCAGTACCATCAAGACCACGGTCCCTGAAAACAAGAAGGATATACCTTCTACTTCATAACTAATTGATACTCTAGTTCTACACTGAACACAATACAACACAAACATTGAGTTCAGAGCGTTAGGCCAACTGTCAGCTTCATCTGAAATACTTTATACCAGTATTTACCTCCTTAATGGTTACCACGCCTCTGCACTTCCAGCATTATTTCTGTCTAATCAATCATCCAGGTGTCAGTGTACTATTTGGCCATTCCATGCCGTTTTACTTCCTCCGACACCCTCTGTTCAGGCTGGAGCATTATAGGCTTTATCTCCTGTTTGCCACTGAACTACACATATATATACAGGCATAAATTAACAATTTACATTCAATTTTCATTAAAAGATACTGAATGGTTCAAGCTTACCACAATTTCATGGAAATAAACACAGATACGTTGATTAGCAATGAATTCTGGCACAATTACTGGCACAAATTCCCATCTGCTTATGTTCCAGGCTTTTATTTTAGCAAAAAATGTGAGCTGGCTTCAACGCACTGTTGCTTTATCAAGATTATTTGCACTAGTGGTCTCGAACTAACGCTCCTAAGTGAGTATATCAGCGAGTCTAGCCAATGAGGCCACGTTTCGACAAGTGTTTGAAAAAATGTTACCTTTCTACGTCTCCCTAACAACCAAGATAGTATTTATAGCCCGACCAATCGTGGTTAGTCTTTCATTTGTTGCGCTCCAATCAATTTGGAGTTTACATGGTAGGCTATTTATGTAACGTAAGGTTTTTTTCAAACACGTTATAAAAAAATTTTATGAGCAGAAATGATTTCATGCTGTCAGGCATCCCCAATATTTTATTTTGGTTATAACTTGTTAATTCCTAGACTATTTGCGTAACGTTTTACATATTCTTTGTCAGCAAACCCTAAGGAACCCAAATATCCAAATTTAAAAGAGCTACGTGGCTGCGTTCAAAATATGCAATTTCTACCTCCTGTTTCGAAGATGTGCTGTCTGGGAAGGGTAGTGTATTTTATCACTGTCCGTCTGAAAAAAAATTTAGTGCATGTAGTCTTACACGCGTGATGGTAGCATTTGTGTATCGCGCGACGCGTGTTGCATGCGTTCCTGATTTTCAGCCCTCCCTCTCTCTTTATCCTTTTGTCCATCTGTTCGTTCGTTTTGGTAACGCAGTGTAGAAAAAGACATGAATGGAATTTAAAATTTAGGTCAACTTGCATATTTCAAGGTTTTTTCTTAGAAAGGCAGCACATTTTATTGTGTGTTTGGGAAACGCGTGTATGTTGCAGAAGGCCTATATTTAACGTGGAAACGTTACAATTTGCAGACGAAGCATAAAACAAAGGGGATTTCGAGTACTGTCATTGTGACAGCACTGTTCTTTTTCCATTGCTCTTCTCTTTATTTATTATATGGATTTATTAGGTTTTATATTTACTAGATAATTTATATATGTGGATTAGAATATTCCACGACACCTAAGCTACAACACAAACAAACCTGCAATACCTCAAACTGACACGACAGATGCACGATGTAACTTGAATCCACTGCCCTTGCCATACATCCTACTATCAATCGACACTGTAGCACCAAAATTAACTTTTAACACAAAGCCAAACACACTGACCAAACTCTCTGAACTTGAAAACAACACCCGTACACTGTGACCTGCAAACAAAACTGGGTTGCGTTTTGCGACGCGTCACGCTTGACCTCCTACAGGTCACTACTGCCAACTGGCATACAAACAGACAACCAAAAGTAACTCACTACCGTGACTTAATAATACTGTGAAGGCGCCAACATGGCTACAACCTTGTACCACTGTGTGTGCAAAATTCTTTCTGGCCTGTATATAGAACACATAGGTACTACGGCCTTGTTGCCAAATATCATATACTACTGTGAAACACTGGCCCCACGGCCTATAGGTTCACGAGGAAAAAAAATCGGACGAGTCCTCCAGATGTCAGACAACTTCTTATGCTATGGATTTCAATATCTACACACCTTCATACTTGGCTCGTACCACTAGCTGACAATAATTGACTATAACACCTTTGACAGGTAAGTTCCCCTTTCAATAACACATTGCACACAAAGAAGCCCCACACGGCTCATAACACATATGAAATACACTGGCTACAAATGCCAATACAGCTTGCATTAATAACAACTTAATAAATAAATATCATACCGACTGGTATGGCCATCCTGAATGGACATCACAATGACTTTCGCTCACCGGCAAAAACTTATGTACTAGGATTAGGCAAAAACTAAATCACAACTGACTTAACATCACCGATCTACAAAAATTCCGCTAGAAAAAAATACATTAACATTCTAGCAAAATGCACTACATCCAAAGATCATATGAAGAAAAAGGCCAGCGCCAAATCAGAACGACAATGGCAAACTCACTTCAGCAAAACGCTGACAGGGAACAAAAGAACGACCTATCCCGGTCGATAGCCAGAAAGTCAACTAACTTTTTGTGCCAGAATTTGCGTCCACTTCCTTTCCCGGTCACCTGACCAAACGGGTTTTTTATTCTATCAGTGTAGCCACTCACAGCGTGACCAACATAATAATTTGTCGAACATATATGCTGTGACACCCCACGACCTTAGCTTCTGCGCTTAGATTCCGTAACAGAGAAAACCCCCAACCTCATCTGAGTAGAGAAATGTTCCTATATATGAATATGTAACACCGACAGCACGAGTGATACATTAACAAACTAGATAATGATCAAACGATTGTTGGGTTTATTAATTAAATATCTACGCATATAGGGTTAGTAATGGTTAGAACGTGATGATGGTAGAAGTCGATTCACACAAAACACACAGATGAGATATTAATATTGTAGTTAATTAAGTAGTAGTTAATTACGAATGAGCTTCCGTAAAGCGAAATGATGATGATGTGATATGATTCGAGTTACCAAAATGGTGAGAAATCTACACAGCCCATGTGTCTCTAAGTGCTTCACCAGGATAGAATGATTCACATGTATCCATAGAATGTCTCAAGTTGTTATGTGTTATGTCGAGTGGGGTATCTCTAAGTCGAGGACATTCTAATGAAAACTGTTGTCATACTGAGAACGTTGACGATATACAATCCTTCTCTGTGAGTATATCTCTGTAGCGTTGATCAACAGTTAACAGTTGTCGTATGAAAATGTCTGTTGTTTAATCTCCGGAGGGTACTGGCCAGACTGGATATCTTCACGAAATGTTCTTGATATGTTCTTGATATGTAGACTCATTATCTTGAGTATGTAATCGTGATTCATAAAATATACTTTGGAATGCGCTTAAGAGTGTGTTGCACTTGGTATAAATATGAGATCAACTTGTTGAGCTCTTTAGCTTGACTTCAGATAGTACGCTCCCGATGGAGCTGAACTTGATATGAGTAATCAACTGTGAGCTTTAGCTTGACTCCTGTAGTAACCTTTCGAGTGATTTGAACTTATTATAACTATGCATTAAACTTGTGCGCATGTGATATATGTTCACGAAAAATGCTGCGTCCACTGTTTTTATCGTGGGCGAGAATAATTCCTTTTTTTTTAACTGAGGAACGAAGAATGTCCTATGGCGAATTCTGCAAACCAAGTGTCCGTTTTGATAAATTATTTTTGGTTAGACACGTAGCGTGTAGACTCAGACTTCTGATGGACTGAAGACACACAAAAGTCTTCGTACGTTTTCACACTTAATATATACTGGTTGACTTTCATGTATTCTACATCTCACTCTTGATCTCTATGAGTTCGATTCTAATGATGTTAAATATATTGTGCATGAGAGTGTGTGCATATGGAAGACTAAGATGATGATTCAGCAAGCTAGATGAAGGTGAAGTATGAACTATTAAGTAATTCCTATCAGCCTATCTTCTTAGAGGAAAATCTTCTGATTTTATTTAGTCATGTACTACGAGAATTAATTGAAACTCTATTTTTTCGCACATTTAGCTGTGAGGTTAAAATAAGTAAAGATTAAGAAAAGAATTAATAATCTGTATAAGACCTATTAAACTTCTTTTCCCCTCGCAAAATCCTATAAGAGCACAGTTCACCACAGATATTTTTTTTTTTTTTTTTTTTTTTTTTTTTTGCGTTCGCCCGCTAATACTCGAGGCGAAATCTCAGGTTATTATTTTATGTCTAACCTGACATTGATTTTACGTGAGTATCCCTTTATTTCTTGTACAGAGACAGGTGTCCCTCGCCATTCAGGCAAATACTCGCCGATTTCGGAGGTACCCATTGCAGCTGGGTCGGCTCAGGAGCCGCCAGTCCCTGGTCGACGACACTCCTTCAAATGTCCTCGCCAGGTCTCGAGTTAATCCAGTCCAAATCCCGGTCGACGAAAAATCCTCAAATGCCGTCGCCCGGGTTTGATCCTGTATCACCCGGTCGCCAGAGCGGTGTTGTAACCACTACGCTAGCGCGGCTCCCACAGATATGAATTATTTTATCCACTCTGAATAAACACGTATATTTAGGCGAGGCGTTTAGGGATTTCTCTTTACTCCACAATGTTGAAAACTGCACTGATCTCTAACGAGCTGTGCAGTAGAATATATCGCTGGTTTAGCCAATGTGTCCGAGAAAATCTAACTTCTCCCCTCAACCAATTACCAGGCGTGTATCTTGCAACACAGACCTTGGATCTCTCATGATCAGTCTCCTTGCTCCTGTCAGTCTAAAAGTGGGTTGGGCAATTCGTCACCCTCTTTCGTTCGCGTGGCCTCTAAGTCTTGGTCAGACCGCCCGGTATTTGCTGGTTGGCCAGCTAGACAAACTCATGTGTCCGCTAACTGTCACGGTCATTGTCGCCCATGTGTAAATTTTCTGTCATCCTTTGTAAGACAGCTCTCTGTATGCTCGCTAACTAGTTCCTTTATTGTGCCGGCTCCATCTGGAAACAACTGTGGTGTTCCGCGTCACGGGTCTTTGATATCCCACTCCGGGCGTCCATTGTATTGCGTGGCCATTGTATCGAGCGCGATGACCGTTGTGAACGGTGACTTGAGATTTGTTAAAGGAAAGTGAGTGCAGAAAAATGGTTTGGGAAAGTTGAATAGAGTTGGTAAAAGACTCTTCGTCTTTGTTGAAGGGAAGGGATATGAGCAGAGGTGTGTTTTGGGGGAAGGGAGGAAACTCCGTGGATCCCTTTTGGGAGATGTAGTGGGTGTTTTAGAAAAGCAAGTTAAGAGACGATGTCGCCATTTTCAAGTTTATGTTAACCAGTCGTCAAGATTTTACAACAGAACAGGTATGTTGAATAAGATGAAGAGAAGATAGACAGTAGCTAAGGTCAGAGCGGGGAACAATGACTATTGATATAAATAAACAGCCCTGATAGGTAGACCAGTTTTCTATAGTAATATACCTCAATCTAGTTCACCAGACCTACGTGCCTCATCATGAGTTGCAAACAAAACCAGAGAACATAATTTCTGATAAGAACTTGTGGTTTCTATGAAGATAATGCACTTCTTTTATATGTAACTGGTCTCTAACGAACGTACATGCTGCAATCAGCCATCACTGGGTGAGTTACACAGCTCCTACTTTGAGCTTACATGTATCTGTCAAACTCCAATAGAATTCTCACGCTGAGATATACATAATCAATAATTATTCCACATACATGAATAGAATGGCATGGAGCACACACACACACACACACACACACACACACACACACACACACACACACACACACACACACAATCACACACACACAATCACACACACACACACACACACACACACACACACACAGACCTCTAGAGGGCAGAACGCCTCTAGTTCGCTCAAAAGCCAAAATCACACTGACTGTCCATTTGTTCTACCAACGTAAAGCTGCGTCAGACTATAGGTAAAAGGAATTAATAGACAGAGAGGAGACTTATCTCAAAGGTTGCTAATACATAATCAATAATTATTCCACATACATGAATAGAATGGCATGGAGCACACACACACACACACACACACACACACACACACACACACACACACAATCACACACACACACACACACACACACACACACACGCACACACTCACACAGACCTCTAGAGGGCAGAACGCCTCTAGTTCGCTCAAAAGCCAAAATCACACTGACTGTCCATTTGTTCTACCAACGTAAAGCTGCGTCAGACTATAGGTAAAAGGAATTAATAGACAGAGAGGAGACTTATCTCAAAGGTTGCTAAATGAGCATTTGTTTTGTATATTGTAACAGAAGACCCGCCTCGATGGAAGGTTGGGCATGAGTCAGTTTTTCGACGGATTTTGTTTTTGAATGACTACTGTAAATAAACACCATCTTGTTATTCACTGCTGGTTGAGTGCAGTGCTTTACGATAGATGTTATCCATCCATCATCTGTATTATCGTGTGATGTACTATCATCTAGAGTTATAGTACCATAACATCATCAACACCTAGTTGCCTACTGTAGTGTAGTGAGACGAGTCCATGCTATACAAACACTGTAAGTACAACCAGGAACCACACTATCACGGCCACACCGTCGATTGTTTGCACGGCGGCTAGCACTGAATAGAGTACCATGTGGTGTCAGCCGCCTGTCTAAACAATAGTCCAAGGTGGCATGACTGACTATTATTTACACAGGGACTAGTTATCAAAGAATGTTTTATTAAGTCCTAGCTGGGGTTTCACAAGATTAGGATAAACCCAGATGTGTTTAACAAGGTGGGGAAACTGAATCAAAAGACCATCGATGAAAGAACAAATGTGGTTCTTTAGATACCAGATGCGAGTAATCAAAAACGATGAAATAGCAAATTTGGGATGAAAGAGCACAATGTTTGAGAAAATAAAATAAGAAATATGTAGGAAGAGACTGGGCGATAAGGCTTTGGCGCTCGTTTATCACACATATATATATAATTACATATGCAGATATCATACACGTACGGATGAAGACACGCTGTAACACATATACACACACAAACGAGCAAATACACATAAACGCACAGACATGCAAAGACATTCATAAAAGCCCTTCAGCTTCCCACGGAACAAAGGACTTCAACAAACGTCTGCTATGTCCTCTGTCACGTGCCATCATCTCAAGGTCTTTCTTTGTCTTCTTCATCTCCTTCACGTATGTCTCCAGTTCTTGTTGTCACGTGTCCATATTATTGTGTTCACGTTTTTTTTCAATATCTACAAGATGGGGTAACCGGCCCCACGCCCAACCCTCCTTAGTCGCCTCTTGCGACATGCGTGATAGATTACAGTGTTATTACTTATTGCTCCTCTTTCAAGCTCTGGTAATACACGGGTCGCAAGGACAGTTACACACATACTTTAGCGGACGCACATGACGGAACATAACCGGCACATACTCACAAACAAAGTCACTGCTAGACAGATTCTAACTTACAAACACGATCAAAAGCACACAAACACATAAATACACAGATATATTTATATACTCATTTATCCATACACCACACACTCCCAAGAAAACTAACATTTACATATATGGACAGATATGCAACATGCATGCACATAAATGGATATACAACACAAAATTGCACATACGTTCAAGCTAATACACATTCAAATACCCAAGGAAGCACGCACATGTATATATTCACACACACACAAATACAAACACATATCCCAACATCACATAGATGAATGAGATCATTGTCCCACCACTCTCTCATAATGACTCATCCTTCATATTCTCCCTCCTTGTGGAGCAGACAGCGACCACAACAGCAACCACACTAGCAGGAAGTCTGCTTCAAAGCATTTAATGACTCATTAATATTACGTAATTTGTCATATTAATTTGGAAGTGATTAATCCTTTAATCCCCAACGTTCCCACTGCTAATCCTTCAGACTGCCCACTAGTTAATCCTGACACATCCCAGTAACATCTGTAATAACAGACCACTCATGGAGCGACGGACCATATGACGATCATTTTGTTTTTTTCTTGTCAACTATAACGGATTTTAAAACTGAACGGAGAATGGCAACACTGTGGTTGTTGCAAACAAACATTAGTGGGATAAAGTATCTCCACTAATGTCGCGGGGTTCTTTACTAAATTTTAATGTTGAGAAAGTGGTGTGAATCTTCCCGTGTCGTGGTAGTGAGTGGTCTGTAGGGTTTCTTGTTGTTGTTTGATGGCTTCTCTTGACTTGATGGTGTGTTAGGATGTGTTATGTGAAAACTAGGCAATGCCCACTAAACTACAGACTGCATAACACATCTGGAACACCACAGTTAGATAAAATGTGCTCGGACGCCTGGCATAGACGACATCCACAATTTAATTAAGTGGAACATTATATTCCATTAGACCAGTGGTGGCCAAGCTAAGGTAGGCCGAGGGCCAGATTATGGTAAAGGGAAACACCCGAGGGCCAGACCTATAAAATCCTAAAAAAAATTACGTTCTGATATTTAGTTTTACATATATAATGAACCACGTACAGAAAGCAACGGCAAACTACTGTACTGCACATCTGCCAAGACATGTATACCAGTCTTCGAATTGAAATTACTGTAAAAAAAACATATAATGAATCTGTTGTTTTAATTTGTTTTGTAATTTGTAATATGACATGTAATTATTTATTTCAAACATACATTTGTGTGGTATTTCATTGTGAAGTGTGTGGCTTTAATCAACAATAAGAGGCCGGCCAAAAAAGGTTGGCGGGCCGGTCAAAACTGGTTGGCGGGCCGGATCTGGCCCGCGGGCCGTAGTTTGGCCGCCGCTGCATTAGACGACACATTACAGTTCTAAAACAGTTTACAATATACGTCGATTTTAACCAATATTAACACTTGGCACTCCTGTAATCCTGCTGGTGATTTCTATTAAGATATGTACTAAATTTGTGCGGACAGCACATGTAAGTATGTCGTTGACTTGTAAATAACGAACTGGCTACCTGAGCCTCAGTTCCCGGGCGAATCCGCTTTCGCATTTTATAGGACTGTCACCAGACATGTCCCATGTGATAAGAACTGGTGGTTTCTATGAAGATAATGCACTTCTTTTATATGTAACTGTTCTCTAACGAACATACATGCTGCAATCAGCCATCACTGAGTGAGTTACACCGCTCCGACCTTGAGCTTACATGTATCTGTCAAACTCCAATAGAATTCTCACGTTGAGATATACATAATCAATAATTATTCCACATACATGAATAGAATGGCATGGGCCACACACACACACACACACACACACACACAGACCTCACACACAGTTCGCTCAAACAAAATCACAACACAGACCTCTAGAGGGCAGTCGTTAACGCGACTTCTAGTTCGCTCATTAAGAACGCTAATATGATCCCTTTCATATGTGTTAAAATTAAATCACCACTGCGTGCTTTCTGTGCTTCCATGGTGCGGAATGCTGGAGAGTTGTCAAAATCCTTACCAAACGAAAAATCGTCAAAATAAATAGGACCAGATCGACATGAGGACATGCACACCTATCGAGCTCGTTGTCCTGAGACCCGATGCCATCACAAGAACAGCTATGCTTTGGACAGTCGTTAACTTCTGTGGAGGCTGAGACTTCGTACGAAGGATGGCCATCAGTGGTCAATTTGATTATTTATGAACGCTAATATGACCCCTTCTCATATGTGTTAAAACATTAACAATCATCATCAATAATGGTATGTGAACATGTATTCATAGTTGAGCGGGTGTTCAGCGGTGCAAAAACTTCGATACCAAATTAAACAAAATATCAAAGCTACTTCACACCGGCGAAACAGTCCTCAACAATGGTCTATACGTTGTTGGGTTTTTTTTATTATTATATAAAAGTAGGACAAAGAGAGAGTACCTCACGGTAAGTTACATCATCATCATTTACTTCTGCACCCTTTACCGAGCAAGGAAAACCACGGTAGCTGATCTCCCCTTGCACAAGTCGGCAGGAAAGCATTCACGTGTTCTTACAACGGAATTTTTTGTAGCAAATGATTTTTACATAATGAGGTTGTCAACCTCTTGTACAATCTCATATTCCTGGAGAAAAAAAACCATTGCACATTGTGTGCTAACATGCATGAAATATTAACGGCACTGAAAACCATTGCACATTGTATGCTAACATGCATGAAATATGAACGGCACAGAAAACCATTGCACATTGTGTGCTAACATGCATGACATATGAACGGCACAGAAAACAACTCATGGCTTAAGACCACAAAACTCTACATAACTAAAAATTATACTAAAAATGTGCCTACCCAGGGAGCTACACAACATAATGAACTGTTCTATTACCAAAACAATAATTAACATATAATAACAAGCACAAAAGATAACGATAAAGGAAGAATATAAAAAAACTAAAAAATAATATTCCCTGCACAATTTTAGAACGACATGTAATATAATCTACTAATTAAAAACACAACAAGAACAAACGTCCAGTAAATACATTTAAGATAATGTCAATGGCAACAAAAAATTACAAAAAAAAAAAAGAAAATGGAAAAAGATACAGTAAAACAAAACCTACAAAACCCTCAAAATGCAACACAGTGAAGAGAGATACACATAGGAACATGGATGCTGATACACCATAAAGATTACAGGAATTAGGTAATGCCACAGCTTGAAATAACCAATGCAAGAAAAACAACAAATGTAATATACCATGTAGAATAAAGAATACTATAAACCCAAATTATAACCCACATGAGGTTGAACTCAGCAATAGTGAGACTCTGGTTTTCCTGTGCATGGACCAAAAATCAAACTTGACATTTACGTTTCCCTTAGTCAGCTTGACATATGTTAGCGTACTGACTAACACTGCTCAGGTTTTTGTACTTTCTCCTTTGTAATCTGTTTAAATTACTCAAATTCTTATTAATTGTAAACTGTAGACATAAGGAACGCGGGCTTTTCTGCGAAGTGAAGTTAATTTTAAGTAAAATATCATTAGTTTATTTTTAAACCTAACGATTGGCGGACTTGCGGGATATAGATCGTCTGGCGGAGATAAAAGTTGCAGAGTTGTTGATGTACAAGTAGTATGAATTTATCTGCCTGAAAAACAATGAACTGTATACCCCTACGCATACCATTTAACATTGTAATAATTGCATTTCGGCCTTATTGTAAGTGAAAGAGTTAACATTTCTCAACTGCAGCACTTTTCATCACTAACATGTTTTCAGTTCAGCGCTATGTTATATCAATAATAAGCTGAACTGGACAGGTCTACACATCGTTAAGTTTCTAATATACCAAAACACGAAGAAATGAAAAAACAAGCAATACAAAATTACGTTCCCTATTGTAAAAAAAAAAGGGGGATCTCTATTGTGTTGATATGTAATTCACACTGGTCTGTATTTGTGTCATGCAGTAATGCAGCCATCTTCTAGTGGTACTTAGTAAGCCACGAGAGTTAAGTCACGCATGTGAAATTTGTATATTCATGTTACATTTTAAACCGTCCTTTTCAGGGCGAACGAGGAAGAAGAAGAAGAAGTTACAATTTACTTACCAGTCAATCTATTCTCTGTGTCTGGTCATTGTGAATTATTTATATATATATATATATAACTTTAAGACAAGACGTGTTGTTACAGACAACTTTTTCAAAGCTGGATGTGGGAACCAGAGTCCGGGGGTCCCTTGTTGGTGCGGGGCCCGATTGGGTCAAATCGGTTAAATCGGTCTAAGACCGGCCCTGCACAATAGGACTGACGACATTTGAGTCGAAAATTGTTTTTGAACTTGATCTATTTTAAATAAAGTGACTATTTTATACAGGCATGTCTCTAGCTATCTATATTTTCTTCTTACAAGTTACATTTAGAATTGGCTTCAGAGAGATACGGACATTCTAGGAAGGATAAATTGTGGAAGCTGTCAAAAGGTGTATAATTAATCAAATCCTGTTAACTACCCAAGGAGCATAGGCCTTCAAAAAACAATGTCACGGAATTGCCTCCCCTGCTTTGCAGTAGTGGTCCACCAGTGGCCAACACTCAAGAGTATTTAATATGGGTCTTCAAAGGTGTCTACCTTCGCACAAGATTACTCTTGGCAGAGTTGTAGATAGAAGGATAAGGATGTTTCTATCTCAAGGTTCATATTTCCGAAGTCAAGAACAATGCTGCGTTGGGCAGGCCAATTGTTAACTTATATCTGATCCGCCACCTTTTGTGAAGATTTAAGCAATTATTAATTTCAGCTCGTTCAAGCCCCCAACCTGATTTACTCAGTGGAATTCTTATCATTATAGTAAAGCTCTGTTTAGAGTGGTTTTAGTAACTTGACTGAGACAAACATGTAGTACATTCAAAATGATTAAATCGACGTTAAATTTGTATATTAACAAATAACGAATTTAATAATCATTTAGGTTTAACACGGTTTTAGAAAATTCGAATAATGATTTAACAGAAAATAAAATCATCACTGTTGTAATGGAATGAAAGTTTATAAAGGAGGTTACATGGCAGCTTTTCTGTGTTACTTAGCTGCCACTGGTAGATTCTGCTACTGCTGGATTTTTAGGTCCTATGCCGATCGATCACTGGAGTTCTCACGTCTCTGGTCAAGAATAAAGGCACAGCACGTTCCAGTTAACATCAGGGAGTAACTGCAAAGCTGGTCCCGCGTCTCTAAACCCTCTGATGATGGTGTCTAGAACTACGTCAGTCCACTTCTACCCTCACTTTGTTCCAGAGATTAGTACCCTCACTGGTACCACCAACAACTATGGTAAAATAATAGAAACAAAACGCTCTCCTGAGTATTGAGTTTTCCAATCCATAGTTATGGGTCCACTTCTCCTTATTCCGCCATACCATCTACCTCAGACTTTACCCTCAATGAGAATTAAGCTTAATCCATCGAGAGAAAACTTTCTTTACATTTAAATTGAATAGCTTTATATTTACTTTACATTCAAATGAAAAGGTAAATAGTATAGATAGAACATGTTTACATTTACATCTTCACTGATTGAAAAGCTTTGAAACTTCCATTAATTTTAAAGTGAATATGTTTACACAGACATTTACACTGGTTTGTACTTGTAAATATTATAATTAGAATGTACATCATTTCTTTCATCTTTCCCTCCCGGCTCCATATGGACCTTCGGCTTACCTATGCTTTTAGTTCTCTGTAAGAAACTAGCAATAAAGCAGTCACCAGCCCTTGCAGTGGTGGTTCATGAAATCATCATTCTATATGATGAGGTTGCCAGCCTCAAATGACTTGGACATCCACTAGCACTTTTCACATATTAATAATCACATGGCAATCTATACATATTAGTTCACATGTTAGTAATGAAAAATATAAAATGTTAAAAGTACAACTTACTCCAATCTTGGCTCACTGTTTGCTCAGAGGAATAAAGGCACTGGAATAGGCCTCTTACACGTGTTCTTAGGGGTCGTTATTTTAACACTGAGTTCCCACTTTGACTCCGTGTTTTAGATTCCTCAGATTCCCGCTGTCCTTGTTAAAATGGTTTTCCTGGGCTCTTCAAGATGTTCCACAAAGTCCGGTCTGATATATATGAAATCTTGATTCGTCTTAACTCTGGCAGTCTGGTGGTCGTCTTGGCAAGCGAATTCTCACAGTGAACTAGACTTGCAAAAAATGTCAGATTATATTGCAAGTCTTCTCCTGCGTTTGATTGTTACGATGCTAACAAGGGCTCCAATCGTTTCAAACATGCGTGTTGTGTGGTGTAATTTCAAAAATATTTCCGCCTGAAATAATGTGCGTGATGCAAAAGGTCACCTCTCCCATATGTGGAAATAAAACATCAGATGCCTTGTATGCAAACTCACAAACACATCTGTAAACTCATTCGACAATATGTGTCAGATGTAACGTCTTACTTTCCTCCTTTGCAACAAGGTGTGCAGGAAACGATTATGTCATTCGCGTGCGATGGCAAATAAGTTATCTCCCCGTAGTGCTATCAAACTTTCAGCGCATTACCATTTTGGCGAAAAAAGCACCCTGGCCTTATCAGCGATTAAGCAAATACTCTGAGTGATTTTAGTGTTAATCTGTAGTCTGATGTCGGCCACACCCGAGATTAACCAACATGGTTGTCGATCAATATTATCTCATCTGTTCCTTCCCCAGCAGGGAGGAACGGGTAACCAAACAGACATGACGACTATCACTGAGACGAATGTAAGAATATTTGAAAATATAAAATATCTGCTACATAGCAGAGAAAGAAAGAGGGGCCGATCATTTAAAAGCTTGTAATTAGTCAGTACAACAAATGTAACTGTAACCAAATTTAATGAACATAATTTCATTGTTAAAGTCTGAAAGTTTCTTCATGCCAAGATTGAAACATTAATTCCGTAAAATAAAATTTTGGTACAAGTTTGAAATTTGGTGTCCATTACCACTGCAATAATGTTGCGTTTCTTTTTTTTTGAACCGTTACTATCAGTGCCAGCAAAAGTATTAAACAGAATCATCCTGGAGAGATTAAAAGAGTCCATAGACAAGCAACTGAGAGATAAACAAGCAGGTTTTCGACAAAATAGATCCTGTACAGACCAGATAGCCACATTGAGAATAATAGTTGAACAAAGTCTGGAATGGAATTCACCGCTATACATCGGATTCGTGGACTATGAAAAGGCATTTGACAGTGTAGACAGAGAATCGCTTTGGAAATTGATGAGGCATTATGGAGTTCCCATGAAGATCATTAACTTAATAAAGAAGACCTATGAAGATATGACATGCAGAGTTCTTCATGAAGGACAACTTACAGAACCGTTTAGGATTAGAACTGGAGTAAGACAGGGATGTCTCTTGTCTCCATTTCTTTTCTTACTAGCAATAGATTGGGTTATGAAAACATCGACATCACACAACAGAAATGGAATCCAGTGGAATCTGACTAAACAGCTTGATGATCTGGATTTTGCAGATGACTTGGCTCTTCTGTCCCATAACCACAATCAGATGCAAGAGAAAATGAAAATTCTCGATGAGAGGACACAACAAGTGAGCCTGAAAATACACAGGGAACAGACAAAGATTATGAGAATAAATGCAAGAAATGATAACAAGATTGAACTTGAAGAAACACCACTAAAAGATGTAGGATCGTACACATATCTTGGAAGTAATATAGACAAAGTTGGAGGGACAGACAATGATATCAAAATAAGAATACAAAAATCAAGAGGAGCTTTCATTGCATTGGGAAACATATGGAGAACAAGAGAAATCAAGTCCAACACGAAAATAAGAATCTTCAGCTCAAATGGCAAGTCATTCCTATTGTATGGCTCCGAGACATGGAGAGCAACAAAAACAACAACTAAAAAGCAACAGACTTTTATAAACGGGTGCTTGCGTAGAATAGAAGGACTGAAATGGTATGACAAAGTCACAAATGTGGAACTGATGACAAGAACCAGACAAGTGCTAGTGGAACAAGAGTGGAGAAGAAGACGCTGGTGATGGATAGGACACACATTGAGGAAACCTGTTGATAGCATTGCAAGGCAGTCCTTGTTCTGGAATCCACAGGGAAAGAGAGGCAGAGGTAGACCAAAAAACACATGGAGAAGAGAATTGTTGAAATGTTACATGGCAGCTTTTCTGTGTTACTTAGCTGATGTTGAGGAAAACATGGAAAGAACTTGAGCGGATGGCACGGGACATGAAGACTTGGCATGTGTTTGTTGAAGGCCTATGCTCCTTGGGGAGCAAAAGGGTATTGATTTGAAACCGAACACATGCCAAGTCTTACTGTCACGTGCCATCAGCTCAATGTCTTTCTATGCTTTTATCATCTATGCTTTTATCATCTATGCTTTTATCATCTATGCTTTTATCATCTATTCTGTTATCCTTGTTACGGGGTGTTTATATTATTTGATAACGAGTAATAAGTCTACTGAGGCCAATGTCCATCTTGTGGTATTGTCGCGAGACGGTAGATGGTTATAGAATTTAATATGATATCCTGGACATAAAGGTGTATCAGATGATACCAGGATAGTGCCAGATAAGAGTCTGGTCTTATTAGTAATACCCCTTCTCTGAAAAGAGTAAGGGTATAATGACAACAAAGGTAGGGTCAAGCTGCATAAGTTCCCAGAGAAGATGGTATTGTAGTACTCTGAGTACTTATTTGCTACCTCTCCAGATCCTCCTCTGTTAATATGGTAGTTATTATTGTTATTAACACTGCTAGGGGTAATTATTTAATTAAATTCACCAACAAGGACTGTAACTTAACTTAAAGAATTTAAGTAAGTCTGCTGTAAATATTTACAATTTATTTGTACAGTTTCTCTTTTCTGTTTGAAAAGTTTTAAAAGAAATCATATGACAACATTAAATAAATAATAAAATGTTCAACAAAGTCTTTCACTGAATTAAGATGCCTATCACTATGGAGAAAGTCTTGCTTAGTTGGTCTCTCTCTCTGATTAAGTAATATTTGTTAATTTCACAGTTCTGGTTGAAGATCTACACTTCTATATTCATCATAAAATGTGTAACTTTATTTTTGGTAAACTTGGATATGCTGTACAGTTGCCTTTGTGGGCAACTTATCTGAGTCACTGAAGATGGCTACCTCTGATACTGGATAGAAATATTTGCTGAAATTCTTCCAAGTGGTACACACGAGATGTCTGGCCCTCTGACAGAGACCGGCACTGCATCCGTCGTAACCTCAGTAAGAGATGCCTCTTGTATATTTCTTAGGTTTACAGGATAAAACCTGAAACGAAGTTAAATGCAATCCCTGTATTTTTCTATCAATATCCCTTTATGACACAGATGGGGACGATAGACAGTTTCAGACAGAGTGCTAGCAGATGCACAAGATATAATATAGTTAGCAACAATTAATTCATTTCACTGTGATCATAATCCTTTTCCCATGATCCGTCTCTCTACAATAATTTGGTTGTGAATAAAACTACTGAGTAATATATCAAACTATACAGTAATTCAATTACTTTCATCCTTCCTTATGTTCCTGGTATGTGTGTCATTCCATTTAAGAAATACTTCTTTAAATACATTTCCAAACTTACAGACACACTTTGGCCATCATGAATATTTTTAAGGCTGGCTTTGCCTCCAGAATTACACACAAGCCTGTAAGTTCCCCAGCAACACACTGTAATTTTCTAACACATCTACACACTTCTTATCGTACAGGTGGGTTAATCACTAGAAATACACATAATTATATACGTATATTTATATATAGATTCGTCCTTACCCTCAGGCATACCTACAGTCGAGCTGTTAATGGTTGTTTAAGGTCTGCTTACAAGTACAGATGGAAAATCGCTTCCACTAACACATGCTTTCTTTTGCCGCTCGCTGTAGATTCAAATATTGTGACTGACCTGATTCTGTTAGGCTCGCACTATTTATAGGGTGACCTCGAGCGTCCGAGGTGGTTTCCCCTACTAATGTGTTTTGAGTTCAGAAAATATTGTTAAATTTTGCCTATTGTGCAAATCAGGAAAACTAAGATTTTATTTATCTACGTTATTCCTGGAGCGATTTTATTCATCTAAAGTTTAAAATACGCCCTGTATTATTCTACATATTTCTAGTTAACAACTATTTTCATTCCTAACTGCATTTTATTCTATGCGTACGTTACACAGCTAAATAATGGACTAACCTGAGGCGTCGATGCATTCAACTAGATCTCTCCCGTCCTATGTCAGTATTTGTAAAATTATTAGTACTTACGGGTAGAGCAACATCCCTAATATCGTTTTGGTAGCCTCTTCCATGTGGTACTTCTTTCATAATGTTGTAGTTAATTGTCCCTCAATACTTGTTTGCACATATTGGGACTTCCATTTTATTTATCCAAGGCTGTAGTAAATATGGCATAACGCAGCGTTCTGATTGGTCTTTGTATCTTGCAGTTCTTACAATGTATGTCGCGCGGTGTGGTCAGAGTTACGCAGAATTCGTGTTGTGATACAGACGTCACTTCACGACAGGTATGTAGGTGACCCCGCACACAGCCTATCTCCACCAACAATGAATGATACTGCAAAGGCCAGGTTGGATGATTCAAATATACATTTATTAACATACACGATGCTCCTCAAACTTCATCAGTACAGCCATAAAACACATAGGCTTAATATGGAAATGCAATCCTCAGTAAACGTCCATGTCGTCTTTCACTACAACACTGTCCTCGACAGGTTTCTCATAAATATATTTTAATGTAGTTCAAACACTCACGTTCGTCATGAAAATCATAATTCCTCTTACAAATATACTGGCATCATCGCACGGAGGTGTATGGATGATCCAGTGATGGAATACATAGAAATATGACCATGAAATACTATAATACTCAGGAGCTGAGAACACACACGTCCATCTGCCTTGAAGAACATACAGAGAAGACAGCTGGCAAAGGATCGCTGACATCAGCAGACGGCAACTCAAGACGTCTGCTACTGGGCCCAAAAGCAATGACATAACTGTTATGAGTAAATTCATAACATGTATGTCGATATCAATACAGTCATCGACATGTTGATTGGTTTATGAGACCGTTGCCCTGGTTTTAGGAAGTGATGTCATTACTTTTGGTGGCCAACTTTGCAGATGTGAGTTTTTCAGTTTGGTAACTAAAGCGTGCCGTGCTAGATTATTCGGTGTGTGGCTTTCCAAGGTGTTGGACGCATGTGTTATCAGCTCCTGAGAATTATGTGGTTTTACCAGATCTTCATTATGTTGTTCCATCACTAGCTTACCCATATACCTCCGTGTGGTAAGACTAGTTTATTATATGAAAGAGATGAAGATGATTCTGTGAAGTACGTGAGTTGAAACATTATTATAATAAAAACTGTTTGGAAATGTCCTCGACATTGTCCTAAGTACAAGACTGTACAGCGATGCTAGAGACCGTCTTATTGATGCCATTACTGCATGAGCATATTATATATATATATATATATATATATATATATATATATATATATATATATATATATATATATATATGGAGCTTTCAAGATGTTGAATAAAGTGTTCTGTGAATCGTCCAACCTGGCCTTGAAGCATCATTCATGTTTTTGAAGTGTACGGCTCTTGGGCGGGTACTGAACGGGACATACCCTTAGCTGTGTTGGATTCTGTTACATAAAGAATAATTGCCACACCATATCATACAGTAGCCCATACTACAGAAAGTGAGCCAGATTACACACGTGTACGTATCAGTAAGTTCCTGTAACCAAGGGTCACCGGTCATCAACAAATATGACTACATGTCGAACCGTTCTGATATCGACAGACATGTTATGAATTTTACTCATATCATTTACTTCCCCCCCCCCCCCCCTCAAATAATGGAAACGAAGTTTGCATTATTTCCGTGGTGTGAGTATAACATCACTAGAGTGAAAAAATAGTATCATCAAATCTCACCGTAGGTATGAACTAGCACACCTAGGTTTGTGCCACAGAGTAGGCAATTAAACACTCAATGTGTGGACATTAGTAAAAAAAATTACTAAAGCCAATGACTACCACGTACACAAATCAGTTTAACAGCATAGTGAGGTAGCTATCACCAAAACATCCAACATCATAACAAAAAAATGATGGTATCAGTCCAGGCACTCCCATACCGCACACCGTCTAAAACACCTAACTGTCCCGACAGGTAACAGTAGTCAATTAGTCTCATATTGATTAGTAGTCATAATGCAAAACATTAAAATTAATACATTTATGTAATAGAGACAATAGATGACATGAGGCAGACAATCAAGCAATGAATTGAGTGAATGCAACATTTTTGTGAACTGATCAAAATGTGTGCCTCAAAATTATGTCATCAATATAACATATTAATGGTAAGATAAGCAAGGTAATCTTGTATATCACACATTTGTGTGAGCAATAGATAAGACTATGCTTATGTCTTGTGTCCATAGATAATAGTATGGCGTATTAGCCAATTAATGAAGCAAAGTCTATTGTGAGTGTGATATAGATTTGTGTCAAAAGACTCAACAATATCTGGTGAATTCACATTAATCATCAATTAATATTACACATAGTTTATAGTGCAATGTCATTCCGCCAATCAATAAATGTTCATACATCGTTTCTAGAAGCATGTCGAAAGACATTATTATCAATGTCCATGATTGTTTTCCATGTGATTGTATGTCAGTACGAATCCAAATGTTATTACAAACAGTAATGTGCAATCGAAAACTAGTCAAATAGGAAATTTAGTTGTTATGTCCCCTTGATACTTCGAGTCAGTCATCTCAGAGTCATGTCCCTTAATATGGAGACGTTAGTTATTCCCATTAAAATTGACAATACATGTCCGCATGAAAATGTCTGGAAATGACATCATTTTCAACATTTCACGTAATGTGTATACGTAATCCTGGACATCGACTATAAGCACTGTCATTAAGGCACAACATCTCTACGGAGTGCGCTGAGTTCAACAAGATATCACACCATTTTGAGTATTTGAGAATTCATCATCATCCTGTTGCTGTGTGAAGCCATGTTTCTTTCTTTGAAAATGCAACCATGTAGATTAGTTTTCAGCATAGTTAGCGTACAAAATGTTATAGTATTCTTCATCGTTATAGTTACTGTTCCAATGTAGTGTCATACGCACACGTCATCATACACGTAATAGTTTCTTGATCGGGACCTCATGAAGTTTGTTCATAGGTTAGTTGGAATTCTGTGAGTCACCTGTATTTGTAGAGTTGATAGGTGATATAGGGTCTTTTATGCAACGTGACAGAACATCAGCCAAGACATTTTGGCTTCCCTTGATGGCTTTGATGTCATAATCATATGGTTGAAGAGCGAGCGAAGCCCTGGCGGCCCTTTCGTTCCTGAATCTCGCTGTTTTGAGATATGACAACGCTTTCTGGTCGGTTTCCAAGGTGAATCGGGCTCCCATCAAGTACCTTTGTAGATTGGTGAAACACAACACTATCGCCAGCAGTTCTCTTTCCACAATGGGATACCGCTGCTCTGTGGGCGACAATTTACGGCTGACATACATAGTTGGGTGCATGTAGCCTTCAAATTCCTACATCAACGTTCCCCTGATTCCTGTTGCAGAGGCGTCTACTCTGAGGATAAAAGGAAATCGAGCGTCAGGCAATCTCAAAATTGGTGATTTAGAAAAACAGCATTTTAGAATATTTAAGAATACATTGCACTGATGCGACCAGATTATTTTGTTTGGCGAGTTCTTTTTTACCAACGAAGACAGAACTGAGGTAATATCTGAAAAATTAGGCAAGAATTTTCTATAGAAATTTACCAAGCCTAACAGACTGCGAACCTGTTTCTTAGTTCGAGGAATTTCAAGATTCAAGATTTTCGAGATAGTAGAATCCTCAGGTTTAAGAAACCCACATCCTACTTTATGACTAATAAAAGAAATTTCAGTGAATTTTATTCTAGTTTTTGAAGGTCTAGCAGTGAGATTATGAAGACGCATGGTATTCAACAAAGACTGAATTCGCATAACATGTTCTTCCCAAGTTTGATGGAATAGACAAATATCATCAATATAAGTGATTAAATCCTCACGGTCACAGAAAAGTTTACGCATCATGCGAACAAATGTAGCAGGAGCGTTAACAAGACCGAACGACATAAAATTAAATTGAAACAGTCCTAGAGGTGTAGCGAAAGATGAATAAGGCTTAGCTTTGTCTGATAATGGTACTAGCCAACAGCCTTTTGACAAGTCAAATTTTGTAAAGAAAGTAGCAGTAGCAATTTGTCCAAAAGAGAATCTAACAATGGTAATGGTTCCGCGTCTGGAATAGTCAGGGCATTTAAACGCCTGAAATCTATGCAAATACGAATATATTTATTTTTTTCCTAATCAATACCATAGAAAAACTGTATGGTGAATGTGACGGGGCAATGATATTTATCTTGATCATTTCTTTTATTTCTTCCTGTACCTGTAATTGTAAATGAATAGGCATAGGATATTGTTTCAGTTTTTTAATCTAAAATCCGTTAGCAAGATATCATGTTGAATGATATCCGTATGCCCAGGAACATCCGTGAGCACATCAGAAAAAGATTGCAGTAATTGAGAAATCTGCTCCTTCTGATGAGAAGCAAGAGTTGGTGCAATAGAAACATCTTTCCAACTCTCAGTAGCTAAAAGATGTAACATTGGTAATGATAAAAGTGGTTCAGTACCATCAGATAAGTCAGATCCCTCCTCCTGTATTACCACCAAGGAAGAGCGACGATCAACAGATTCGTCAATAGCACTAAAGACTGGTTTAAGATGAGGAGGACGAGCATGAAATTGCTGTAACATATTGATATGAAACGTTTTTTCCTTCCCATTAATAGATAAAATATAGTCAACATCTGACAGTTTATCAAGAATTGTATAAGGTCCTCTCCATGACACAAGTAATTTATTGTCTTTAGTGAATAGCAATACATAGACCTCATCACCTGGCCATAATTGGCGCAGTTTCCTCTTTTGATTGGCAAACAAACGGGCCTTCAATTTCGCCTTTTCTGACGCCTCAACTGCTATTTGGCATGCGTCGATAATCTTTATTTCTCAAATTGACAACATATTGGTAAGAGGTTTGAACATCTTCATTCATGTCAGCTCCAACCAACAATTGTTTTAAAATGGACATAGGTCCTCTGGGTTTAGCACCAAATACTAACTCGAATGGCGCAAACCCGGTATGTTCGTTGGGAATTTCTCTATATGCAAAGAGAAATGCAGGCAAAACTCGATCCCAATCCTGCATATACTTAGTCGTAACCTTGCCCAACATTTGCTTGAAACTTCTGTTAAGCCTCTCAATTTTCCCGTTCGTAGTGGCGTGATAGATTGAACTAAGAGAACGATCAATATCGAACTCTATCATCACCTGTGTCGTGACGTTATAGACGAATTCAGTTCCCCGGTCCGATAGAATTTTTTCGGGAAAACCCAATCTGCTGAAAATTAAAAATAGCGCATCCGCGACGTAAACAGATGATATGGACTTAAGAGGTATCGCTTCTTGCCAGCGTGTGCACATATCAATGCATGTCCGCACATATTTGTGACCTCTAGCTGACGTGACCTTTAATGGACCAATAAGGTTAATAGCCATCTTTGCGAAGGGACGCAAAGAAATATCGGATACCTGGATAGGCGCATTATGCTTTGGCCTTTTTGTTGCCACACCTTGGCAAATTTTGCATGTGCGACAAAAAGCTTTAATATCTTTTGTCACACCAGGCCAAAAAAAAATGCGACAAAACCCTCTGTTTTGTCCTAGCAATTACTAAATGACCTGCACAATTAATATCATGAGCATGTCGTAAAATGAATGGGCGAAAACAAGTTGGTACCATAAACTGTTTTTTTTACAGAAGTAGAATCTTGAAAATTTCTTATCAAAATATCCTCTTTTAAAGTTTACCAATGTTTAGCATTATCATCAAACAACACATCATCTGATTTTGCAACATGAAAAAATTTCTTTAAAGACTCATCATCATTCTGTCTCTGAATGAATGTTTCCTTATCAATAAGTTCTACCTGTAAATCATCATTACTTTCCTTCTCCTCATCATCATTTTCCTCTTCAGTCACCATCTCCTCAGTTTCACTCTCATTATTCATCACCTCATCTACAACATTTTCAATTTGGTTGTGATGATCCAATTCAGCACGAACCTGAGCTCTGGTCGTGACAGCATTTGCACTGATCAAATGCTGCTGTTCCCATTTTTCAATCTCTTCCTTAGTGCATTCACAAAGAGCAGGAATATTTCCCAAGGTTATTCCGGCAATGGGGTTATTCAATAGGCACACGACAGTTCTCCCTGTAAAGTATGGGGTATCCAAAAATACTTCCGCAGTTGGATAGTATTCTACTGTGCCACCAAATGTAATGCATTTCACCTCCCTGCCTGTGTAATCTGACGGATCTACCAACGACCATCATCATAAGAGTTATAATTCCTGTGAGGCTGTTGTGATCTTTTGTTAAAATTGTATCTGCCTCTGTTAGTGCCATAGTTATGATCTCTATTTACTCGATAGTACCTGTCCATACTGTTTCATCTCTGCCTAGGTGAATTATAGTTTTCCGTCCTAGCAGATGCCACTGGCAAGGAATCCTTAATGTTATTTTTACTAAGGTTCCTACCCGCATGAGCAATTTGATATTGGCGTCCAAAGTTTTCCATAATTGATAATGTTTCATGTTTCCTCTTCTGTAGGAATGACAAAAAGTCGTCACTGATTGAAGACAAAACCTTGTCTCTCAGAATCAAATCAGACAACCCCTCAAAATTTTTTTTTAAATTTTGGACTTAATCAACCCATCTAGAAAAGTACAGCTTAATAGATGAGATAAATTCAGTAAAATCTTTTGCTGAATCTGGTAATAATGATTTAAACTTCAACCTGTAGCCATTTTCATCCATTTGCTACTTCTTCAGCAACAAAGCCTTTACAGCCTCATAGTCATTTCTAGTCTGATCATCCATAGTACAGACTGCAGTAAGAGCATCACCCACCAATAAATTCATGAGCCTACTAGACCATGTAGCTCTATCAATTTTAACCTCTTAGCAATATGATTCATATCTATTTAAGAAGCTTGAAATACCGTCGATATTTGAGTTAAAGTTTGGCAAATTGAGCTTAAAAGTGGAAGCATGGTCTTTTTTCCCAGCTTCACCATTCATTGCATTTACCTGTGGTTGTTGAAGTCTCAATTTCTCCAACTCAAATTCTGCCATTCTAAGTTCTTGTTGTGCTTTTATCTCATATTGAGCATAGGCCAATTTTTTTTCTTCAAGAGCCATTTCATCTTGTCTCCTTTTTTCAGCCAATTCTTCTTCTCTCCTTTTTTCAGCCAATTGTATTTCTTCTACTCTTCTTTTCTCAGCTAATTCTTCTTTTCTCTTTTTTTCAGCCAATTGTTCAGCTTTTTCCTGTCTATCTAATTTTCTTTGATCTCTAGCCACATCCTCCAATCTCTTTAACTCTTTAGCAAGCTCAGTAGATGCATATGACATTAAGGCCTCACCTTCCTTTCCACAATCTTTTCCAATCTTAATAAAATACTCCAAGGTAGCAGTGATTCACAATTATTGTGCTTTCCAATAGCTAAACAATAATGCAAATATTATATAATGAACATGTGAGCAATATCAGCAATAATTATTTCACCACTTCGAAATCACCCAACTGCATGTAATATTAGATGTTAATATAGGAGCAAATAAAAGAATAGATATAAACAAGATGACTGAATACAGTCACAAGAGCTAAATCAAGACAATACTAATGAAGAAAAAAGGCAGAAATGCATTAATTATGGAACAAATGAAAAAGAATCAGCTCTATCACACTTAAGACAAGATAAACACGAGTTTACAACATGTATGACATCTAATAACTAAAAAATAGCAAGGCTGGACCAACAAATTCACAAGCAATAATGGAGAGCAACTGAATAAAAATAATTACAATTAACTTTACAACAAAAACAAACTTGCCAATTAACAGTACTGTTACAACTAACAAACAGTGGTAATGGTAGTCTCAATAGCAGCAGATAACTCACAGCTTTGTAATGCCGGCCCCGCTATTTGAGACAATCATAAACCAAACCCTGCAGAACGACCATGAATTTTCTCGACCATACATAAGAGGTATTGAAAAAATCCATAGTTCCCATTCAACCTCCCGCACTTAACACAGAAACATATATGCACAAAAATACATATAACATGTAAAAAACACCCCTGTCAAACTAGATTTATCAAGTCTCACGCTGCATGTATCAATAAATATACTCATCTGCTATGTAAAAGAAAACTCCTCCTGGCAGCAATCTGTGCGTCAGGGAACAAACGATTCAGGAGCAGTGCAGCGAACAGGGTTAAACTTAGAATTTCACAATTCCTCACGACCAAGCAGGAACGCCATGTTGTACGTTGACCTCTTGACTAATTTCTTCGACAACTACTTGAAAACACGCCATCATCGGCAGAAAACTTGAATTTTTAAACGTAAAGTTTTGCAGTAAATACTTTTGCCTGGAATATGTTAAACTTCTGCAGTGACTTGGAACTGCTTTTACTGTACATATAACCTCACACAGGTTAGCAGACGACATCCGGCGCCATGTTGAAAAATTGAGATTTTTTCAAAAACTGAAGTTCAATTACTTGAAATATATTTCCAATTCTTTTTAAGCTGTTGACCAAAGATCCTTTAGCTTGGCCCCCATTTTGGCTGTTACGGAGTGTTTATATTATTTGATAATGAGTAATAAGTCTACTCAGGCCAATGTCCATCTAGTGGTATGTAGGTGACCACGCACACAGCCTATCTCCGCCATTTATGAATGATACTGCAAAGACCAGGTTGGACGATTCAAATATACATTTATTAACATACACGATGCTCCTCAAACTTCATCAGTACAACCATAAAACACATAGGCTTAATATGGAAATGCAGTCCTCAGTAAATGTCATAAGAGGTTTTGATGTAAATAAGAGTATAGGCTATCCTGGACAAACAGGTGTATCAGAGGATACCAGGATAGTGCCAGATAAGAGACTGGTCTTATAAGAAATACCCCCTTCTCTGAAAAGAGCAAGGGTGTATAGACATCAAAGTGGGGTCAAGCTATGTAAGTTCTCAGAGAAGATGATGATGTACTCTGAGTCCCTAACTGCTACCTCTTGAGATCCCAATTTGATTTAGCTACGGGTCTAGGGGAATGTATTTATTATAATTAATGGGTAATTTCAAACAGAACTTCAACTTTAATAAAATTATTTAAGCAAGGCTGTATGAAATTTTATATACAATTTAATTGTCCTGAACCTCAATCTTTTTGGTCAGGACTTTCAAAATCAAGAAAATGTTTATTTACAGAATAAAATAAATATTTTGGAAAAATCTGTTCCTTTCTGTAAAGGGTCACTGGAATGTCTACACACACAGTTATTGTTTAAAATATTGATACTGCTACTAATCCTACACTGTAAGGTCTGCTACTTTCATCTTCCCACAGTTTTTAAGTTTCATTGTGTGAATGAGTTTGGATGAACCACCATTGCCTTCTTAAAGGACTTATCTTTTGACTGTTTCTACTGCTGTTCTGTCAATAGTAGTCAGGATCACCAACTTTGTGACTCCTGGCTAAGACGATGTGGGTCTAGCTCCAGGTATATGAGAAGCTCTCAACTCCCACACGCTCCTCTTCTCAATAGCATGCAGCCACGAGGTAAATTCGTAATATAATCTGGAATAGAAGGACAACCCATTCCATGTAGAAGTCTGCCTCAATCAATTCACTCCTAACAAACATTAAAACTTACCCTTGTCAGATATTTGTGCTAACAAGTTGCACAAGATCTTGAATTCCGTTGTCTACCATCAGTTTCATGAAATCATTCTTTCTCTTGTGTTGATTCAATGTTTGGGTCTCTCGCCCATGTTTGGCTTCCATACCATAAGCATGGCAAGTACAATACAGCATGTGACCTCTTGATTACTTCATTTTAACCTTCCCTATATGTTTATCCCATGATCTATGAACAGTGTATCACTCCAGAAGAAATACTCCATTAAAACGCTACTAACACTTACTGGTAGTAATTGTGCCATATTTTCAAACATTAGACACATGTTTTTCATTTCGAACAAGCCTGCTTACTACACACATTCCTACTTAGGTCGGCATGACCCAACACATCCCACCGGCAGTTTGCACTTTCGAATTAATATGGAACACATAGGCTTTTTAATTACAGGTCAAGTGTTTAACAAAGTATACAAATAAAATTATCTCTCTTACCCTCAGGTAAATAAGGTCACACACACACACAAGCTGACTGGCCGTAAACGTCTCTTAGGATACGTCAGCTCGGCGTGGTTTTTATGATTCAATGGAGAAAAAGCACAAGAAGTTGATACTATTTATAGCACTACCCACCCGACCAATCAGAGAGAAGTCAAAAAGTTAAATTTTTGAGACTTGAGACTATTGTGGTTTCTAAGCGTGTTTGTCTAATCTGACCAAATTTGAATATTTTATATTAAAGTTATTTGTGGACCACTTTCAATTATCAAAAGTGATAATTGAACGGCTAATTAATCTCTATCGTTCTATATAGTTTTCCCTTAGTTATTCCTTTGCATTTCAATCTGGGTAATTTTTAGGTAATTAAATTTGGCATTACCCTGATGTGAAAATATCACTAAATTAAATTTTTGTAAGTTAATATAATTTTATTATGAGGGAATCTTATGTTTACGTGTTAAGCAATTTCAGCTCTATAATTCGAGATATCCCTTTAATTTTAACTATCTTTAGTTATTAAGAAATAAATTATCTATGTTCGGTCCAAAAACACAAAATAGGCATTATTTCCACGTTAACCAAAATTTTCTTAACACTACAAGAAAAGAAAACGATTAGATTGGTTGTTAAATTTGTACTATGCTCTTAGATAATTTTTGGGGTGGGCGGTAACGTTTGACTTGTTTCCTAGACAAATTCAAATATACTAGATAAATTGTTGGCGGTAAATTTGACTGGCCCCTCAGACAAATTTTAAATATTGTAGTTATTTATAGATTTAAAAATACGTTAACTAGTTTTTGAGCGGTAAATTTTTGAACGTGTTGTCATACAGATTCACTTCCCTACAGTAAACTTCCATGTCGTCTGTCACTACAACACTGTCCTCGACAGGTTTCTCATAAATATATTTTAATATAGTTCAAACACTCACGTTCGTCATGAAAATCATAATTCCTCTTACAAATATATTGGCATCATCGCACGGAGGTGTATGGATGATCCAGTGATGGAATACATAGGAATATGACCATGAAATAATATAATACTCAGGAGCTTAGAACACACACGTCCACCTGCCTTGAAGAACACACAGAGAAGACCGCTAGCGAAGGATCGCTGACATCAGCAGACGGCCACTCTAGACGTCTGCTACTGGGCCCAAAAGCAATGACGTAACTTCCTGTAACCAACGGTCACCGGTCTTCAACAAATATGACTACATGTCGAACCTTTCTGATATCGACAGACATGTTATCAATTTTACTCATAACAATCATCTATGCTTTTATCATCTATGCTTTTATCATCGTTCCCATTTATGTCTTCAGTATTTTTTACAAAATTTTTTTTTTAAATCTAGGTCTTCCTCTCTGTGTTTCCTATTTATCTCCAGCGTCTCATCTCTTGTTCCACTGGCACGTGTCTTGTTCTTGTCACCTCTTGTTCCACTGGCACGTGTCTGGTTCTTGTCATCTCTTGTTCCACTGGCACGTGTCTTGTTCTTGTCATCTCTTGTTCCACTGGCACGTGTCTTGTTCTTGTCATCTCTTGTTCCACTGGCACGTGTCTTGTTCTTGTCATCTCTTGTTCCACTGGCACGTGTCTTGTTCTTGTCATGTCTTGTTCCACTGGCACGTGTCTTGTTCTTGTCATCTCTTGTTCCACTGAAACGTGTCTTGTTCTTGTCATCTCTTGTTCCACTGGAACGTGTCTTGTTCTTGTCATCTCTTGTTCCACTGGAACGTGTCTTGTTCTTGTCATTTCTTGTTCCACTGGAGCGTGTCTTGTTCTTGACATCTCTTGTTCCAGTGGAACGTGTCTTGTTCTTGTCACCTCTTGTTCCACTGGCACGTGTCTGGTTCTTGCCATCTCTTGTTCCAAGGAACGTGATCTGAATGTTCTTGTCGAACCTCTTGTTCCACTGGCACTGTCTGGTTCTTGTTCCAGACTAATTGTTCTTTTACTTAGGGCACGTGTCTTGTTCTTGTCATCATTCTAGAATTGAACTCACCTCTTTACATTGGATTTATGGACTAAGGAAAGGCAGTTGACAGTCTAGACAGAAAATCACTTTAGAAATTGATGAGGCATAATGGAGTCCCCCTGAAAATCATTAACTTAATAAGGAAGACATATTGTTATTGTTAATCAGAATCGACCTCACTGCACTCCGGGCAAACCCATAGGTGCTCAGTCTCCCTCAGCAAATGTTGAAGAGTATGAATGCTAATTGTACCTGTAGCACGCTGGTTGTACATACAACGGATGTATCCTCTCTTACGTTCATTTCTGCTAGTTCACATTTGATGCCAAACTCCAACAGTCTCAGCCTTGTTGTTTCATCCATTGCAGTGTCATTATCCCGCAGGCAATCATTAATAGCCCTTAATATCTCTCCCTTATCCGTGTCTAGTGTCTGTCGTGAGAAATTCTAAATCCACATATCTAAATTAAAAAGTAAATGTAAAGCCTAACGAATAAATTCCATAAAAGGAAAGAATGGTAAAAGACATGGTGGTACAATAGTACGCATGTGCTAGAACGTCATGCTAGTACAAAAATCCCCTGTTTTCTACTTCGTCTGCATAATTGTAACGCTTTCAAGTTTGATAGTAAAGCCTACAGCAGCATACACGCGTTTCTAAAACTAAAACTGGTACTATGTTTCTTAGAAAACCTTGAGATACGCACACTGCTTAATGACCTAGATAAAATACTAGCATTAATTTCATTTTATACACTGCGTAATAAAAAGACAGACGAACTTAGAAGAGAGAGATAGAGATGGAGAGAGAGACGGAGGAACGCATGCAATACTACCACAGTCTCGCGATTAATATTAATGCCAATTCCACGCGTAAGGCATGAAGCACTAACATTTTTTCAAATAAACAGTGACAAAAAACACTACCAATACACGGTTAGGTTTTTAAAAACATGTTTAATGCTTATTAGGAAACATGACATTCTACTGTTTTACGTCTGAAATCCTGACAGTACAGAAGACACCCCATAGTTTGGAAGTGAGGAGGTGGTAACAGCACGACTATCCTAGAAGAAAATACATATTTGGAACGCAGCCACTTAGCTCCATTAAATTTATATATTTGGGTTCCTTAGGACTTGCTGACAAAGAATATGTTAAGTGTTACGCAAATAGTCTAGGAATTAACAAATTATAGCCAAAATAAAATAGTGAGGTTGTCTGACAGCACCAGACCATATTTGCTCAGTGGCATGTTTTAAAACCACTATTTTACAGGAAATAGGCCAACAAGTTAAATCCGATTTGATTGGCTAGAAGAATATGTAAGCCTAAACATGATTAGTCGATTGCAAATACTATTTTTGGTTGTTACGGGAAACGGTAGGAAGGGTACTTTTTTTTCAAATACTTTTGTAAACATGGTCGTATTGGCTAGACCATTTAATATAGTCAATTAGGAGCGTCTGTTCAGTGCCACATTTTGAAAATAAACTTACTGAGAAGCAAGTGCGTTGAGATCCAGCTCATATTTTTCTAATGAAAGCCTGGGACAGAGGCAGATCGGAATTGTGCCACAATTCGTTTATCTGTCTGTTGTTGTTGTGACATACACTTCATCATTATAATAACCCTAGACATTCAACGTAGTCATCACAATAGCCCAGAATAAGCCTGACTGAGGTATAAATGTGGTAGCAAGTAAGGTTATCTGTAATACACCACACTTATTAGATACAGATACCTTCACAGCTGATCTCAGTCAGTACACTAAGTCCCCTATAAATATGTATAACATCCCACTTTACCACAGCAACGAAAACTCTTCTTGCTTTGTTCATTGTATTTTGATATAATTACCTGTCCCTACAGCTTTGTCTATATTGATGCCAAGATATGTATTTGGTTCTGCATTATGTGGTGGTGTTTCTTCAGGTTAAATCTTGTTATCATTTCTAGTATTTATTCTCATTATCATTTTCTTTGTATATTTTCAGACCCATTTTCTGTGATCTCTCATCGAGTATTTTAATTTGGTCTTGCATCTGATTACGTTGAGGGGGCAGAAGTGCCAGGTCATCAACAAAATCTAGATCTTCAAGCTGTTTCATCAGATTCCAACTTCTGTTGGGCGAAGTCGATGTTTCCATAAACCCAATTTATATTCAGTAAGATGAGAACGAAAGAACGAACGAAATGGTTATTTCATCAAGTTAAAGAAAAAGATATTATTGCTTTTTTACATCTATGCCTGGAATAATACAATTCTTAAAGTTTGTTCACATTAAAAAATTGTTAACTTCACTAGTAAATAGTTCATAGAAATCAAGACAAGATGCATCCCTGTCGTAATTCAGTTTTTTTCCCAAACGTTTCTGTAAGTTGTCCTTCATGAAAAACTCTGCATGTCTTGTCTTCAAAAGTTTTATTTATTAAGTTAATGATCATAAGTGGGGACTCCATAATGCCTCATGTATTGCCAGAGTGAGCTTGTGTCTATCACAAAATCACGAAGTTGTCATTTACACTCACAGTTAAATTAGCGCACAAATATAGCCCATGGACCGGGTCATGGAGTCTTAAGACAACCACGTGACTGTGATTCACAGCAGTGATGGAAATAACGATTAATCAGGCAATGTTATATCCGCCATTTCTGGTAACATTTAAGTGTGGCATCGTGCAAGTCTATACTTGACTTTGTAAGTTTTGTCATAACCTGAAATGAAGCGTTCTGGGAAGATTCGGTGGTTTTTCTTGGGTAGTCATGTGTAATACATTGAACTCGATATAAGGATCTGAGTGACACTGAAGCTTGTCCGTTTATTGTAGCATAGGGTTCCCATAATGTTTTGTTCAAAAACCGGGACATTTCCAAATTTTTACCTAAAAAACCCGGGACATTTCGTAAAAAAAAGGGACATGTTAAAAATTAAGGCAAAGCACAAATAAATCTATTATATATTATATGTTGCACTTAAAATAAGATACTGGTATAAAAATACACACATTAACTAACACAACTTCCACTTTAAAAAATAATTCTAAATTACAAACAGTAAAATGAGCTAACATCTCACACCATTTTTCACTGACACTTTGATCCTTCAGTTCACTCCACACATCAAATTTGCTTTCACAATATTTTTCACACATGCAAACTCATCAAATAAGTCCTCTTCATTCTCAGTAAAATTTGGTGACACTGTCTTCATGAATATGTAGCTTTCTTGGATGTTCTTCCAAGTCACAGACTCCTTTTCCTTCAAATTGATCCAATCCATAGACTGAAGAGGCGTAAGAAATGGTGTACACCACTCCTGAATATATTCAATGCAGGTGTCATAGAAATCTACTGCATAGCTTTGAAACTTTTCAACTGTTTTGTGTCCTTCTTTCTCTAATTCTTGCAACTGATTTCTCACAGTAGTAGTAAGAAACTTTTCTGCCTTCCTGTAGTTAAATCATTTGGTAGATGCTCACTGAACATTGTTTTGGTCGACTTTCGAATTTTTGTTCGAGATTCAAACCGAGGGTCCACTGTAACCGGAAATTGATAAAGTAACACTACTAAAACACGGAATAAATCTGTTACCCAAAGATTTTTTTTTTTAGGAAGGGTCCTTAAAAAGCGGGACATTTGGAATAAATTCGGGACACCGGGACATTTTATTAAAAAAACGGGACTGTCCGGGGAAAAACGGGACGAATGGGAACCCTATTGTAGCATATCGAGAATTTCGTAGTAGGTTAGCAAAAATACTTCAATGTCAGAGATGTATTACGAGATATAGGGATGTCTATGGGATATCGAGTTGTCAGTGAAATATGGGGTTGTCAGTGAAATATGGGATTCTCAGTGAAATATGGGGTTGTCAGTGAAATATGGGATTCTCAGTGAAATATGGGGTTGTTAGTGAAATATGGGGTTCTCAGTGAAATATGGGGTTGTTAGTGAAATATGGGGTTCTCAGTGAAATATGGGATTCACAGTGAAATATGGGGTTGTCAGTGAAATATTGGGTTATCAGTGAAATATGGGGTTGTCAGTGAAACATGGGATTGTCAGTGAAATATGGATACCTGTGAAATATGGGGTTGTCAGTGAAATTGGTGGATATCTGTGAAATATGGGGTTGTCAGTGAAATATGCGATTGTGAGGGAAATAAGGGATTGTCAGTAATATATGGAGTTGTCAGTGAAATATGTGGATATCTGTGAAATATGGGGTTGTCAGTGAAATATGCGATTGTGAGTGAAATATGGGATTGTCAGCAAAATATGGAGTTGTCAGTGAAATATGTGGATATCTGTTAAATATGGAGTTGTCAGCGAAATATGTGGATATCTGTGGAATATGGGGTTGTCAGTGAAATATGTGGATATCTGTGAAATATGGGGTTGTCAGTGAAATATGTGGATATCTGTGAAATATGTGGATATCTGTGAAATATGGGGTTGTCAGTGAAATATTGGGATGTTAGTGATATACTTACTTACTTAGTCGTTCCCCTTCTACCGTGAGGTGTAGAGGTTTGGAAGAGAGAGCGCCAGACCATTCTATCAGCTGTCTTCTTCCTGGCCTGGTTCCATTCTAGTCCTCGGTCCTTCAAAGATTGTCTAATGTTGTCCTCCCAGCGGACTCTGGGTCGTCCTGGAGGTCTGGATCCCTGGCTCTTTGTTTCCCATGCTTGTCGTGGTAGCCGATCTTCTCCCATTCTGCAGACATGGCCAAATCATCTTAGTTGGGACTGTTCTATTTGGGTCTGCAGCGGATGGGATTTTAGGCCTTGACGGATCGTCTGGTTGCGGACCATGTCTCTTCTTGTTACTTCAACCACTTTCCTCAGATACCTTATTTCTGAGGTTTGGATCTGGCTTTTGTGGGTTGTAGTCATTGCCCACGACTCGCATCCATATGTCAAGACTGGGACATAGGTGGAGCGGTATACAGCCATCTTCGTTTTCTTACCAACCTCTTTCTTGCTGAGGAATCCACGATTTATGGCCTGAAAAAGTCTCCCAGCCGCTGCTTTCCGAGTGGCCAACTCTTCTTTGATGCCTCCCTTTCGGTCTATAATAGACCCGAGATATTTAAAGTGGTCGACCTGCTCCAGGACCTGTTCTCCCAACTTAATCTGATGTTTTCTTTCTTCTCGTGATATCACCATGGATTTTGTTTTAGAGCTGCTTATGACCATCCCTCTCTTCTCCATCTCTTCCTTCCAGACTTGCAGGTTGGATTGGAGATGTGCCTCTGATTTAGCAATCAGGGCAACATCATCAGCAAATGCCAGCTCCGAAATATAGACCTGTCTCATCTTCCAGTACCCCACTGAATACTTTCTTGTTCTCTCCTTACATGCCTTGATGACATCGTCCATAAGGAGTATGAAGAGGTAAGGTGATAGGATATCACCTTGTCTTACACCAGTGGTGGTCCTGAACTCTTCTGACTTATGGTTTGCTGTCCTCACATAATTTCTGCAAGACTTGTAGAAGCTCTGTATAGCATGAATCAGAGGTGCTGGAATATTCTTCCTTGCCAAACAGTCCCAAAGTTTGCTCCAGGGGACCCTGTCAAACGCCTTTTCCAGATCTATGAAACAAAGATGGATCTCACTCTTATACTCAAGGGCCTTTTCACTCAGCTGTCTGAGTGTGAAGATTAGGTCTTGAGTACTTCGGTTTGCTCGGAATCCGCACTGGACCTCATTCAATTGTGGCTCAGCTAGGCGTCGGAGTCTCTGCTCTAGGATTCTAGAGTAGATTTTACCAGGGACACTGAGAAGGGATATGCCTCTATGGTTTCCACATTGTCGATTGTCACCCTTTTTGAAAATTGGTGTTATGATGGCAATCTCCCAATCCTTTGGTATGGTCTTGTTGCACCATGCTGCCTGTAGGACCTTTAAGAGTAATAGGTCGCCTGATGCTCCCATGTACTTAACCATTTCTGGTCTTATACCATCATGCCCTGCTGCTTTGCCCATCTTGATTTCCTCTAGTGCTGCCCTCAGTTCTTCCATCTTTATGTCATCTTCACCATCATTGGTTTCCTCTTCTGTGTCAGTGGTTATCATTTCTGATGCTTCATCATGCTCACCATCCAGGAGTTCTGAGAAATATTCTTTCCATCTTTCCATTACTTCCTTCGGGGCAGTAAGCAATTTGCCTTGCTTGTCCTTTATAAATTTGAGAGGGCATTGTTTTTCTTTCCTCATGTTCTTTAGGGTCTTATAGAACAATTTCTGGTTTTCTTGTGCATCTTTTTCTAGCTTTTCTCCAAATTCTTCCCAGGACTTCTGTTTTGCTGCTAGCACTTTGTTCTTTGCTTCTGTTCTGAGTGTCACATATTCTCTATATTTTTCCATTTGTCCTGTTGTGTTTTTAGCTCCTAAGTATTGTTTCCATGCCATTTTCTTCTCTCTTATTTTCTCTTTGACTTCCTCTGTCCACCAAGGTGTCCTCTTTCTCTGGTTCCCAAGTCGGACTTCACCGCATGCTTCTGCAGCAGCTGTCTTTATGATATCCTTGAATTTATTCCAGAGGGTTTCCAAGTCATCAGGTCGTTCTTCTGTGTTGCTCACTGCTGTAGCAATAAGCCCCTGATATCTGGTCTTAATTTCTGGCTCTCTCAGCTTGTAGGTCCTAATGCTCATTTCTCCTGCTCGTTTACTTGGTTTCTTGCGTGATGTTGGGCAGTTCCTAGGCTGAGCAACTCTTTCAGTTGTTCGTTTGATTGTTAGCAGGTAGTGATCACTTCCAATCTCTGGCCCCCTCCAGACTCTTGCATCTCGGACATATCTGAATGAGCTTCTCCGAACAATGGCATAGTCGATCACTGACTTCTCATTCTTGGTTGGTTCACATCTAGTGTATGCATGTATGCGCTTATGGGGGAACTTTGTGTTTGTAATGATCAGATTCTGCTCACTGCAGAATCTAAGGAGTCGCTTTCCATTGTCATTGAGAGTATCTTCTCCATATCTTCCGATAACTCCACCCCATCTAGCATGGTCATTTCCAACTCTGGCATTAAAATCTCCGAGCATAATAACTTCATCTAGGCAGTCATCCACTGTCCTTTGAAGCAGCTCGAAGAATTCCTCCTTGACCTCTGCTCTCTCATCCTCATTTGGCCCATACACTATGACCAGGTTGACTATGGTTTCTCCTTCTTTTAGTTTTACAACCATAATGCGCTCCGAGACAAAGTTCCATCCCTTGATACTATCTTTTTGATTTTGGGCCACAATGCAACCCACGCCCCCTTTAGCTCTTTCAGATATGGGTACACCACTGTAGACCAACGTGTTGCCATCGAGATCCATGACTCCTTGCCCTTTTTTCTTCGTTTCCGTTATAGCCAGGATTTCTAGTTTTGCTTTCCTCATCTCTTCCACCAGCTCCTCTTCCTTCCCATTTATACTTCTTGTGTTCCAAGTTCCATAAGTCGTAGTCCGTAGTCCGTTCCAGTTCGTCGCCTTTAGAATCAGTCCGGTTTTCTCTCTTGTAGTTCGCGTAGTCATGATTTAAAGCAAACAGGTGATTGGCCTGTTGTGCCTTTGCATGGTGGAGGGGCTGCCTCCTTACGGCCTCCATGCAGGCCGCCCTCCTCCTTTTTCATCCGGGCTTGGGACCGTGTTGAGTCCGTTTTTCTTGTTGAGTTCAGTGAAGAGGTAAATCAAAACGCGAATGGTTAAAACGGAATGAATGTCAACAATGTTCTTCAAACGAAATTCCAACAAGTATCGTTGAATTGGGTGAACTGGGCAAGTATTGGCAGCACACAAGTCGGTGATAACTTTACATAGATTTTATTCACCAGGACACGAAGTGGACAAGACTGACATCGTCACAGGCGCAAAGATCACATGACAACATATTGATTATTACTTTTAAAGTTCCTGAAGATTCTCTACTAGTAAAGTCCTCTGTCAATAGACTAAGGATTACAAAACTGTTACCGTATAATATTCTTCTCATTCAAGTCCGTTGACCTTCTTTCAAGGACGTCTATCATGGTAACGTATTCATACTCCAGGATAAAATCTTCCATATTACATTTTGTTAAATTCCCAGACGTTCTTCATATATAGCGTTATATAGCATATAATTTCACACAAAGTCATATACGATAATCCTAACAGGTTAGAGATTCCAGTTGGCTAACCTCTCCCATTCTATGCCATATTCTGGCACGGTTGTAACAACATATTAAAGCATGTGCATAAGGTAATCAATAACTTCTTCCACTCGTGGGAATCCTTCTCCTACGATACAAATCAAAAAAGGCAAACGACTCTGTAGATCCATTCTAGGAATAATGTATTCCCGCTAGACTAGTATTAGAGCGGCCTTATAATACAGCTTTAAATAAGAAGTGGGGCGATAACTTACGTGACATTGCTGCTATTGGTTTCGACCTGAAGACCAATACAGCTCACTAGAATAAATGGCTTTCCATAACCATGCCATTGAATACAAATATAATATCACAATCATGGATATACATGAGTTCCATGTTGCCACTTCAAATCATGACGTCACAAACTACTCAACTAGGTTACCCGTGCGTCCCAAAGCAACACTCACTGCTTTGTGCACGTCAGTGCGCGAATCATTCGACCGCACAAATAATATAACTATATCAAGACTGGTGCGTACATTTGGTAGGACCGACGACTACCCCCTTAGGTAATAAATGTACGTAACAGCTCCCTTATTACCTCCCCTTAAAAAAAATTAATTCTATTAATTTTTTTCGAACTAATTACTCGAGAGAGGTGAGTCAAAACTACAACAATATATAAAATGCATAAAGTTATATCATATTAAGAAAAGAATATTAAATTGAAATTAATATAACTAAATGACAGTATGCATTAAAGCACACATCCAACATCGACCTACTTTGGAACGATGTGGTAATATAAAACAAGTTGAAAAAATGAAAATGAAGAAACCAAAAAAAAAGATGATAATAAAATTCAACTAAGTTTTCAAAAAAAAAAAAAATTTGAAACATATGATTTCAAAATGAAAATGAACGGCAACACTGATGATAATCAATGATAAGAGAATCAATAGAACAGAAAATTTTAAAATACAACATGCAAAATGAAACAAAGCATAATTAAACACTTTAAGAAGCAACGCACTTACTGTTATCTAACACTAGTAAGTTTGACTAGTTATCTAAAAGTGAGATATCATGTAGTGGGATACGTGAATACACGTATTGCGACACACTAATAAAGTTAGTAGATGTGTGATCCATAATCAATTAAATAGATTAAATTGAATTATTCTACTTAATATGTCTTAATTTATCAACAAATAACTAATTACTAATTTATTCTAAGTGATTTCAATTTCACTCATTGTTAATATTCTTTTAGAACTAGTTAAATCGACAAGAATATGTTCTAAATGTTCCATGCCCGAAATACGTTTACGAACACGATATGTAGTGTAATATGTTCCATAACAATAACGAATGTCTATTTGTCGCTTTTACCAATGTTTCCATACTAAAAAAAATGTTACTTTAATATCACTGTTCCCGTTCTAACAAAACGTTACTTCACAAGAAATAATGTTATAATCCATACGTAAGTATATTCTGAAAGTTATATCTATACGAATACTGCAGAACTACACATAGACTCCACAGATGTACAATCAGTGACCATGTACAAAGTTATTCATGTTTCTGTGAGAACGTTTCACCATCTGGAAGTGGTTTAATTTCGACATGTTCACTAGGGCATCTTGACAGACAGTCTGCGAACACATTCTGTACTCCAGGAATAGCTCGTATCTCAAAATGGAACGGTTGAAGCGCAATAGCGTAACGCGCTGACTTTGATGACTTAACGTTCCCTGTGTTCAGTGCTGTAAGAGCTTTCTGGTCGGATTCCACCACAAAGTGTGATCCGAGGAGATAACGATCCAGTTTATTGATTGACCAGACAAGAGCGAGGAGCTCTTTATCCAGAACGGAATACTTCATCTCGCTCGTCGTAAGCTTTCTGGATACGTACATAACCGGAAATAAGGTGCCTCCGTATTCCTGCATCAAAACTGCCGCGATAGCGTAGGAAGAAGCATCACTGCGAAGAACAAAGGTGAGATCTTTGTTAGGCAACCTTAAAAAAGGCTTATTTGAAAAAAATTGTTTTATATAGTCTAAAGCCGCTTAATGATCCTGCGACCACTTTATTACATTAGATGTGCCTTTCTTCATTAACGAAGAAAGAGGTGCAGTTATAGTGGACAAATGAGGGATGAATTTAGAATAGAACTGTATTAGTCCTAAGAGCGACCTCACTTGTTTTTTTGTCTTAGGTGCTGAGATGTTTAAAATTTTAGAGACGTTACTGTCTTCTGTATACATTAAACCGCGACCTATACGGTGACCAAGAAATGAGATGTCATGAAAACCGACAAAAGCCTTTGAAGGTTTTGCTGTCAAGTTATAATCCCGTAAGGTAGAAAGTAAAGATTTTAAACCCTGAATATGTTCATCCCAAGAGTCACTGAAAAGACAGATGTCATCTATATAAGTAATGACATCGGGACGATGAGACAATATGCGGCGCATCATGCGTACAAAGGTAGCTGGCGCATTCATTAGACCGAATGGCATAAAATTCCATTGAAAAAGACCCCGTGGTGTCGAGAAAGCGGTGAATGGCTTTGCTTTAGTAGTGAGTGGCACTTGCCAATAACCCTTTGAAAGGTCAAATTTCGAAAAGAATGTGGCATGAGATAATGTCTCTAATAAGTCGTCTAAAAGAGGTAATGGTTCCGCATCGAATTTTGTAACTTTGTTTAATTTCCTGTAATCTACGCAAAGACGTATATTATTGTCCTTCTTCCTAATGATTACCATAGAAGAAGAATATGGTGATGAACCCCACTCCTTCAATTATATTTAATTGAACCCACACACATCCAATTCCTTACACCTTATCACAAAACCCCAAACCCTCCCTATACCCTTCGAACTTCAATTTCTCCACTCCACTAAACTTATACACTACCTACCTCCACCATACATAATTCATCCATCTACATCCATTTCATACCTATATCCCACCACACACCACCTATATACTCCACAACTCTCAATCATCCTAATCACCTCCTCCCCTACTCTACTCATCTCACTACCCACCAACCCAAAACCTATTCCATTCTATTACCCCATTACAATTACTAATACCCACCACT